>JAUJYP020001514.1:0-120954 GCA_030674075.2 Linum usitatissimum | reverse complement strand
GCAATGCCTTTTGACACATTTTGACGCCACTACCAAATATGCGTCCGAGTTACTAACCTTTAGATTGTTTTCTAACCAAACCTTGCCAACTATTTGGGATAACTCATCGATTGATCATCACATACCAACCACATCTGCTCTGGCCGGAAAATGATGAATCTTGTGATCAAGCGATTCTCGTAGAAAATGATCGATCAATCTCTCAAGGATTGGTCAATAAAGCTCGATTGAGGACCTTTCGTTCTTTCGAACTCCCGCAAGACTCCTATCGACCACTTCACCTTGTCCTCTAGTTTATGTCAAGGTTTGTCATTTACAAGTGAAGCTTGAGCGAAAAGCATTTATGGACGATGAAGCTACTAAATAGGGATGCTAGTCTTCCAAATTTTAAAAAGAAAGTATAAAATTACTAAGATTGGTGGCTTATAGGTTCCATGCATACAAAAGTGAATGATTATACAAGGAGAAAGGTAACGATGCTAAGGCGGTGGGAAAGTTCATGCAATGCCTTTGACACATTTCGACGCCACTCACTCGCCATATTCGTCCGAGTTACTAACCTTCGAGTGTTTTCTAACCAGCTTTCCAACTATTTGGGATAACTCATCGATTGATCATCACATACCAACCACATTCAACCGAGTCGGAAAAAATGATGAATCTTGTGATCAAGCGGATTCGAGAAAATGATCGACCAATCTCTCAACGATTGGCCAATCAAGCTCGATTTGATCTCTTGGTTCTTTCGAACTACCTGCAAGACTCCTATCGACCAGCACTTCACCTTGTCCACTAGTTTATGTCAAGGCTTGTCATTTACCTATGAAGCTTGAGCAAAAGCAATTATGGACGATGAAGCTACTAAATAGGGATGCTAGTCTTCCAGCTTTAGAAAGAAAGTACAAAATTACCAGTGTTGGTGGCTTATAGGTTCCATGCATACAAAAGTGAACGATTATACAAGGAGAAAGGTAACGATGCTAAGTGCGGTGGGAAAGTTCATGCAATGCCTTTTGACACATTTTGACGCCACTCACTCAGCCATATTCGCTCGAGTTACTAACCTTCGTAGTGTTTTCTAACAAGTGTGCCAACTATTTGGGATAACTCATCGATTGATCATCACATACCAACCACATCCATGAGGTCAGGAAAAAATGATGAATCTTGTGATCAAGCGGATTCTTGAGAAAATCATCGATCAATCTCTCAAGGATTGGTCAATCTAGCTCGATTGAGGCCCTTTTGTTCTTTCGAGCTTCCCGCAAGACTCCTATCGATCGCACTTCACCTTGTCCACTAGTTTATGGCAAGACTTGTCATTTAACAAGTGAAGCTTGAGCAAAAGCCATTATGGACGACGAAGCAACTAAATAGGGATGCTAGTCTTCCAAAGATTTAAAAGAAAGTACAAATTACTAATGGTTGGTGGCATATGTGTTCCATGCATACAAAAGTGAATGATTATACAAGGAGAAACGTAATGATGCTAAGGCGGTGGGAAAGTTAATGCAATGCCTTTTGACACATTTTGACGCCACTCACTCAGTCATATGCGCTCGAGTTACTAACCTTCAGAGTGTTTTCTAACCATTTTGTCAACTATTTGGGATAACTCATCGATCGATCATCACATATCAACCACATTCAAGCGGTTAAGAAAAATGATGAATCTTGTGATCAAGCGGATTCTTGAGAAAATGATTGATCAATCTCTCTCAAGGATTGGTCAATCAAGCTCGATTGAGGACCTTTGGTTCTTTCGAACTCCGCAAGACTCCTATCGACTCCAAGACTTCACCTTCTCCACTAGTTTATGTCAAGGCTTGTCATTTACCATTCAAGCTTGAGCAAAAGCCATTATGGACGATGAAGCTACTAAATAGGGATGCTAGTCTTCCAACTTTTGAAAGAAAGTACAAACCTACTAGTGTTGATGGCATACATGTTCCATGCATAGAAAAGTTAACGATTACATAAGAGAAAGGTAAATACGTGCGGTGGAAAGTTCATAAATGCCTTTTGACACATTTGAAGCCACTCATTCAGTCATATTCGCTCGGTTACTTAACCTTCGCAGTGTTTTCTAACCAAATTTGCCAACTATTTGGGATAACTCATCGATTGATCATCACATACCAACCACATCCAAGCGGTCATGAAAAATGATGAAACTTTTGTATCCTGTTGGATTCTTGAGAAAACGATAAATCAATATCTCAAGGATTGATCGATCAAGCCTCGACCGAGGCCCTTTCGTTTTTTTTCCGAACTGTTCGCAAGATTCCTATCAATCGGCACTTGAACTTGTCCACTAATTTATGTCAAGGCTTGTCATTTAACAAAGAAGCTTGAGCGAAAGCCTTTATGGAGCGACGATGCTACTAAATAAGCCTTATGGACGATGAAGCTACTAAATATGGATGCTAGTCTTCCAAAGATTAAAAGAAAGTACAAATTACAAGTGTTGGTGGCATACAAAGTTCCATGCATACAAAAGTGAACGATTATACAAGGAGAAAGGTAATGATGCTAAGGCGGTGGGAAAGATCATGCAATGCCTTTTGACACATTTTGACGGCACTTACTCACTATATGGTCGTCCGAGTTACTAACCTTCGATTGTTTTCTAACCAGCTTTCCAACTATTTGGGATAACTCATCGATTGATCATCACAAACCAACCACATTCAAGCGGTCGGGAAAAAATGATGAATCTTGTGATCAAGCGGATTCTCAGAGGAAATGATAGATCAATCTCTCAAGGATCGTCAATAAAGCCCCGGACACAGGACCTTTGGTTCATTCGAACCGCTCGCAAGACTCCTATCGATCGGCATTTCACCTTGTCCACTAGTTTATGTCAAGGCTTGTCATTTACTATCAAGGGGGCTTGAGCAAAAGCCATTATGGACGATCAAGCTACTAAATAGGGATGCTAGTCTTCCAACTTTTGAAAGAAAGTATAAACCCACTAGTGTTGGTGGCTTACAGTTCCATGCATTTGTAGTAAGTTAACGATTATACAAGGAGAAAGGTAATGATGCTATGTGCGGTGGGAAAGTTCACGCAATGCCTTTCGACACACTTTTTTGCCACTCATTCACTGATATTCGTCGAGTTACTAACCTTCGTAGTGTTTTCTAACCAGCTTTGCCAACTAATTGGGATAACTCATCGATTGATCATCACATACCAACCACATCCAAGCGGTCATGAAAATGATGAATCTTGTGATCGTTCGGATTCTCGAGAAAACGATAAATCAATATCTCCTAAGGATTGATCGATCAAGCTCGATCGAGGCCCTTCGTTTTTTCCGAACCGTCCGCAAGACTCCTATCAATCGCACTTGAACTTGTCCACTAGTTTATGTCAAGGCTTGTCATTTAATGCTGAAGCTTGAGCTGAAAGCCTTTATGGACTTACTTGGGTTACTAAATATGGATGCTACTAGTCTAAAGAATTAAAAAGAAAGTACAAATTACTAGTGGGCCGGTGGCATACAGGTTCCATGCATACAAAAGTGAACGATTATACAAGGAGAAAGGTAATGAAGCCAAGTGCGGTGGAAAGTTCATGCAATTTTTTGACATTATCTGGATGCCACTTAATTTCCGCCCGTCTACGTGTCCGAGTTAAAACCTTCGCATTGTTTTCTAACCAAACTTTCCAACTATTTGGGGATAACTCATCGATTGATCATCACAAACCAACCAAGTTCAAGCGGTCGGAAAATGATGAATCTTGTGATCGGTTTTACTCGTAGAAAATGATCGATCAATCTCTCAAGGATTGGTCAATAAAGCTCGATTGAGCTTTGGTTCTTTCGAATCGCCCGCAAGAAGTCGGATCGATCGCACTTCACCTTGTCCACTAGTTTATGTCAAGGCTTGTCATTTACTATCAAGCTTGAGCAAAAGCAATTATGGACGATCAAGCTACTAAATAGGGATGCTAGTCTTTCCAACTTTAGAAAGAAAGTATAAACTACTAAGTTTCGGTGGCTTACAAAGTTCCATGCATACAAAAGGGAATGACTATAACAAGGAGAAAGGTAATGATGCTAAGGCGGTGGGAAAAAGTTCATGCAATGCCTTTTGACACATTTGGACGCCACTTACTCAGTCATATGCATCCGAGTTACTAACCTTTAGATTGTTTTCTAACCAGCTTGCCAACTATTTGGGATAACTCATCGATTGATCATCACATACGAACCACATCCAAGCGGTCCTGAAAAAATGATGAATCTTGTGATCAAGCGGATTCTTGAGAAAACGATAAATCAATATCTCAAGGATTCTGATCAATCAAGCTTGATTGAGGCCCTTTCGTTTTTCCGAACCGTTCTCGCAAGCATTCTAATGAGCGACATTCTTTGAACTTGTCCATTCAATTTATGTCAAGGCTTGTCATTTAACAAAGGAAGGTCAAGCGAAAGCCTTTATGGACGATGAAGCTACTAAATATGGATGCTAGTCTTCAAAGATTAAAAAGAAAGTACAAATTACTAGTGTTGGTGGCATTTGTGTTCCATGCATACAAAAGTGAACGATTATACAAGAGAAAGGTAACGATGCTAGTGCGGTGGGAAAGTACATGCAATGCCTTTCGACACATTTTCACGCCACTTACCTTACCATATATGCATCTGAGTTACTAACCTTTAGATTGTTTTCTAACCAGCTTGCCAACCATTTGGATAACTCATCGATTTGATCATCACATACCAACCACATTCAAGCGGTCGGGAAAAATGATGAATCTTGCGATCAAGCGGATTCTCAGAGAAAATGATCGATCAATCTCTCAAGGATTGGTCAATAAAGCTCGACTGAGGACCTCTTGCTCTTTCGAACCGGCTCGCAAGACTCGTATCGATCTAAGGACTTCACATTGTCCACTAGTTTATGGCAAGGGTTGGTGCATTTACCAGGGAATGTTGAGCAACCGCCATTATGGACGACGAAGTTACTAAATATGGATGCTAGTCTTCCAAAGATTAGAAAGAAAGTACAAATTACAAGTTGCTGGTGACATACGTGTGTTCCATGCATACAAAAGTGAACGATTATACAAGGAGAAAGGTAATGATGCTAAACGAAGTGGGAAAAAGTTCCATGCAATGCCTTTTGACACATTTTGACGCAACTCACTCGGTAAAATTTGACCGAGTTCTTAACCTTGAAATTGTTTTTTAAATCGAATTGCCAACTATTTGGGATAACTCATCGATTGATCATCACATACCAGCCACATTCAAGCGGTCGGGGAAAAAGATGATGAATCTTGCGATCAAGCGGACTTCGCTTGAGAAAATGATCGATCAATCTCTCAAGGATTGGTCAATCAAGCTCGATTGAGGATCTTACTGGTTCTTTCGAAATGCTTGCAAGACTCCTATCAAGCGGCACTTCAACTTGTCCACTAGTTTATGTCAAGGCTTGTCATTTACCGGCAACTTGAGCAAAAGCCATTATGGACAATAAAGCTACTAAATGGGGAGGTTGGTCTTCCAACTTTAGAAAGAAAGTATGAAAATTACTACTGTTGGTGGATTACTGTGTTCCGTGCATACAAACGTTAACGATTATACAAGGAGAAAGGTAATGATCTTAAGGCGTGTGGGAAAGTTCAAGCAATGCCTTTTGACACATTTTAACGCCACTCACTCACTCATATTCGCTCGAGTAACTAACCTTCTGAGTGTTTTTTAACCAGTTAGCCAACTTTTTGGGATAACTCATCGATTGATCATCACATACGAACCACATTTAAGCGGTCAAAAAAATGATGAATCTTGTGATCAAGGGATTCTTGAGAAAATGATCAATCAATCTCTCAAGGATTGATCAATCAAGCTCGGATTTCGAGGCCCTTTCGTTTTTCTGAACTCGCCCGCAAGACTCCTATCGATCTGCGCACTTGAACTTGTCCACTAATTTATGTCAAGGCTTGTCATTTTAACAAAGATAGCTTGAGCGAAAGCCTTTATGGACTACTTAAGCTACTAAATATGGATGCTACCCCTCCAAGATTAAAAAGAAAGTACAAATTACTAGTGTTGGTGGCATACGAGTTCCATGCATACAAAAGTGAACAATTATACAAGGAGAAAGGTAATGATGCTAAGGCAGTGGGAAAGTACATGCAATGCCTTTTGACACATTTTCACGCCACTTGCTCAGTCATAAGATGCGTCCGAGTTACTAACCTTCAGATTGTTTTTTAACCAGCTTGCCAACTATTTGGGATAACTCATCGATTGATCATCACATACCAACCACATTCAAGCGGTCGGGAAAAATGATGAATCTTGTGATCAAGCGCATTCGCAGAAAATGATCGATCAATCTCTCAAGGATTGGTCAATAAAGCTCGATTGAGGACCTTTGGTTCTTTCGACCACTGCAAGACTCCAATCATTATCTGGCACTTCACCTTGTCCTCTAGTTTATGTCAAGGCTTGTCATTTACCGCTGAAGCTTGAGCAACCGCCATTATGGACGATGAAGTTACTAAATATGGATGCTAGACTACCAAGAGCAGAAAGAAAGTACAAATTACTAGTGTTGGTATACATACGGGTTCCATGCATACAAAAGTGAATGATTATGCAAGGAGAAAGGTAATGATGATGCTAAGGCAGTGGAAAAAGTTCATGCAATGCCTTTTGACACATTTGGACGCCACTTACTCGCTCATATGCGTCCGAGTTACTAACCTGTAGATTGTTTTCTAACCAACTTGCCAACTATTTTGGATAACGCATCGATTGATCATCACATACTTACCACATTCGAGACGGGACGAGGAAAAAATGATGAATCTTGTGATCAAGCGCATTATCGTACGAAAAATGATCGATCAATCTCTCAAGGATTGGTCAATAAAGCTCGATTGGAAGGACCTTTGGTTTTTTCGAACCGACTTTGCAAAGACTCCTATCGATCGGCACTTTACCTTGTCCACTAGTTTATGTCAAGGCTTGTCATTTACCGATTGAAGCTTGAGCAAAAGCCTTTATGGACGATCGAAGCTACTAAATAGGGATGCTAGTCTTCCAACTTTAGAAAGAAAGTATAAACTACTGGTATTGGTGGCTTACAGGTTCCATGCATACAAAAGTTAACGATTATACAGGGAGAAAGGTAATGATGCTAAGGCGGTGGGAAAGTTCATGCAATGCCTTTTGACACATTTTGACGCCACTCATTCGAGGGATATTCGCTCGAGTTACTAACCTTCGGGCTTGTTTTCTAACCGGTTTGCCAACTATTTGGGATAACTCATCGATTGATCATCACATACCAACCACATTCAAGCGGTCGGGAAAAAATGATGCATCTTGTGATCAAGCGCATTCGCCAGGAAAATGATCGATCAATCTCTCAAGGATTGGTCAATAAAGCTCGATTGGGGACCTTTGGTTCTTTCGAACCGTCTGCAAGACTCGTATCGATCGGCACTTCACCTTGTCCACTAGTTTATGGCAAGGCTTGGTATTTACCGGTTGAAGCTTGAGCAACGACCATTATGGACGATGAAGCTACTAAATATGGATCCTAGTCTTCCGGCATTAGAAAAAAGAAAGTACAAATTACTAGTGTTGGTGGCATTAACAGGTTCCATGCATACAAAAGTTGAACGATTATACAAGAAGAAAGGTAATGATGTTAAGGCGGTGGTAAAAAGTTCATGCAATGCCTTTTGACACATTTGGACGCCACTTACTCAGTACACCTCCGGTTATTAACCTTTAGATTGTTTTACTACAGCTTACACCTTATTTGTCCTTCTCCTTTGATTGTTTTCCCTTTGCCATCTTTGATAACTCATCGATTGATCATCACATACCAACCACATTCAAGCGGTCGGGAAAAATGATGAATCTTGTGATCAAGAGGCGATGCAGCAGAAAATGATCAATCAATCTCTCAAGGATTGGTCAATAAAGCTCGATTGAGGACCTTTGGTTCTTTCGGCCCACTTGCAAGACTCCTATCGATCGGCACTTCACCTTGTCCACTAGTTTATGTCAAGGCTTGTCATTTACCAGTGAAGCTTGAGCAAAAGCCTTTATGGACGATCAAGCTACTAAATAGGGATGCTAGTCTTCCAACTTTAGAAAGAAAGTATAAACTACTAGTGTTGGTGTCTTACAGGTTCCATGCATACAAAAGTTAACGATTATACACGGAGAAAGGTAAGGATGCTAAGGCGGTGGGAAAGTTCATTCAATGCCTTTTGACACATTTTGACGCCACTCATTCGGTCATATTCGCTAGAGTTACTAACCTTCGAGTGTTTTCTAACAAGTTTGCCACTATTTGGGATAACTCATCGATTGACCATCACATACCAACCACATCCAAGCGGTCAAGAAAAAAGGATGAATCTTGTGATCAAGCGGATTCTTGAGAAAACGATCAATCAATCTCTCAAGGATTGATCAATCAAGCTCGATTGAGGCCCTTTCGTTTTTCCGAACTGCCTGCAAGACTCCTATCGATTTCACTTCACCTTGTCCACTAGTTTATGTCAAGGCTTGTCATTTACCAGTGAAGCTTGAGCAACAGCCATTATGGACGATGAAGCTACTAAATAGGGATGCTAGTCTTCCAACTTTAGAAAGAAAGTATAAACTACTAGTGTTGGTGGCTTACGAAGTTCCATGCATACAAAAGTTAACGATTATACAAGGAGAAATGTAATGATGCTAAGGAGATGGGAAATTTCATGCAATGCCTTTTGACACATGTTGACGCCACTCATCAATCATATTCGCTCGAGTTACTAACCTTCAGAGTGTTTTCTAACCAGTTTGCCAACTATTTGGGATAACTCATCGATTGATCATCACATACCAACCACATCCAAGCGGTCCAGAAAAAATGATGAATCTTGTGATCAAGCGGATTCTTGAGAGAACGATCAATCAATCTCTCAAGGATTGATCAATCAAGCTCGATTGAGGCCCTTTCGTTTTTCCGAACTGCTCGCAAGACTCCCATGGATCGGCACTTGAACTTGTCCACTAATTTATGTCAAGGCTTGTCATTTAACACCGAAGCTTGAGCGAATGCCTTTATGGACGATGAAGCTACTAAATATGGATGCTAGTCTTCCAGCATTAAAAAGAAAGTACAAATTACTAGTGTTGGTGGCATACAGGTTCCATGCATACAAAAGTGAACAATTATACAAGGAGAAAGGTAATGACGCTAAGGCGGTGGGAAAGCACATGCAATGCCTTTTGACACATTTTCATGCCACTTACTCGGTCATATGCGTCCGAGTTACTAACCTTCGATTGTATTCTAACCGGCTTGCCAACTATTTGGGATAACTCATCGATTGATCATCACATACCAACCACATTCAAGCGGTCGGGAAAAAATGATGAATCTTGTGATAAAGCGGATTCTGCAGAAAATGATCGATCAATCTCTCAGGGATTGGTCAATAAAGCTCGGTTGAGAACCTTTGGTTCTTTCGAACTGTCTGCAAGACTCGTATCGATCGGCACTTCACCTTGTCCACTAGTTTATGGCAAGGCTTGGCATTTACCAGTGAAGCTTGAGCAACAGCCATTATGGACGATGAAGCTACTAAATATGGATGCTAGTCTTCCAGCATTAGAAAGAAAGTACAAATTACTAGTGTTGGTGGCATACAGGTTCCATGCATACAAAAGTGAACGATTATACAAGGAGAAAGGTAATGATGCTAAGGCGGTGGGAAAAAAGTTCATGCAATTCCTTTTGACACATTTTGACGCCACTTACTCGGTCATATGCGTCGAGTTACTAACCTTTAGATTGTTTTCTAACCGACTTGCCAACTATTTGGCATAACTCATCAATTGATCATCACATACCAACCACATTCAAGCGGTCAGGAAAAAATGATGAATCTTGTGATCAAGCAGATTCTGTAGAAAATGATCGATCAATCTCTCAAGGATTGGTCAATAAAGCTCGATTGAGGACCTTTGGTTCTTTCGAACTGCCTGCAAGACTCCTATCGATCAGCACTTCACCTTATCCACTAGTTTATGTCAAGGCTTGTCATTTACCAGTGAAGCTTGAGCAAAAGCCTTTATGGACGATCATGCTACTAAATAGGGAGGCTAGTCTTCCAACTTTAGAAAGAAAGTATAAACTACTAGTGTTGGTGGCTTACAGGTTCCATGCATTCAAAAGTTAACGATTATACAAGGAGAAATGTAATGATGCTAAGGCGGTGGGAAAGTTCATGCAATGCCTTTTGACACATGTTGACGCCACTCATCAATCATATTCGCTCGAGTTACTAAACTTCAGAGTGTTTTCTAACCAGTTTGCCAACTATTTGGGATAACTCATCGATTGATCATCACATACCAACCACATCCAAGCGGTCCAGAAAAAATGATGAATCTTGTGATCAAGCGGATTCTTGAGAGAACGATCAATCAATCTCTCAAGGATTGATCAATCAAGCTCGATTGAGGCCCTTTCGTTTTTCCGAACTGCCTGCAAGACTCCTATCGATCGGCACTTGAACTTGTCCACTAATTGATGTCAAGGCTTGTCATTTAACAGTGAAGCTTGAGCGAATGCCTTTATGGACGATGAAGCTACTAAATATGGATGCTAGTCTTCCAGCATTAAAAAGAAAGTACAAATTACTAGTGTTGGTGGCATACAGGTTCCATGCATACAAAAGTGAACAATTATACAAGGAGAAAGGTAATGATGCTAAGGCGGTGGGAAAGTACATGCAATGCCTTTTGACACATTTTCACGCCACTTACTCAGTCATATGCGTCCGAGTTACTAACCTTCAGATTGTATTCTAACCAGCTTGCCAACTATTTGGGATAACTCATCGATTGATCATCACATACCAACCACATTCAAGCGGTCGGGAAAAAATGATGAATCTTGTGATAAAGCGGATTCTGCAGAAAATGATCGATCAATCTCTCAAGGATTGGTCAATAAAGCTCGGTTGAGAACCTTTGGTTCTTTCGAACTGTCTGCAAGACTCGTATCGATCGGCACTTCACCTTGTCCACTAGTTTATGGCAAGGCTTGGCATTTACCGGTGAAGCTTGAGCAACCGCCATTATGGACGATGAAGCTACTAAATATGGATGCTAGTCTTCCAGCATTAGAAAGAAAGTACAAATTACTAGTGTTGGTGGCATACAGGTTCCATGCATACAAAAGTGAACGATTATACAAGGAGAAAGGTAATGATGCTAAGGCGGTGGGAAAAAGTTCATGCAATTCCTTTTGACACATTTTGACGCCACTTACTCAGTCATATGCGTCAGAGTTACTAACCTTTAGATTGTTTTCTAACCAGCTTGCCAACTATTTGGCATAACTCATCAATTGATCATCACATACCAACCACATTCAAGCGGTCGGGAAAAAATGATGAATCTTGTGATCAAGCGGATTCGTAGAAAATGATCGATCAATCTCTCAAGGATTGGTCAATAAAGCTCGATTGAGGACCTTTCGTTCTTTCGAGCACCTGCAAGACTCCTATCGATCGACACTTCACCTTATCCACTAGTTTATGTCAAGGCTTGTCATTTACCAGTGAAGCTTGAGCAAAAGCCTTTATGGACGATCAAGCTACTAAATAGGGAGGCTAGTCTTCCAACTTTAGAAAGAAAGTATAAACTACTAGTGTTGGTGGCTAACAGGTTCCATGCATACAAAAGTTAACGATTATACAAGGAGAAAGGTAATGATGCTAAGGCGGTGGGAAAGTTCATGCAATGCCTTTTGACACATTTTGACGCCACTCATCAATCATATTCGCTCGAGTTACTAACCTTCAGAGTGTTTTCTAACCAGTTTGCCAACTATTTGGGATAACTCATCGATTGATCATCACATACCAACCACATCCAAGCGGTCAAGAAAAAATGATGAATCTTGTGATCAAGCGGATTCTTGAGAGAACGATCAATGAATCTCTCAAGGATTGATCAATCAAGCTCGATTGAGGCCCTTTCGTTTTTCCGAACTGCCTGCAAGACTCCTATCGATCGACACTTGAACTTGTCCACTAATTTATGTCAAGGCTTGTCATTTAACAGTGAAGCTTGAGCGAATGCCTTTATGGACGATGAAGCTACTAAATATGGATGTTAGTCTTCCAGCATTAAAACGAAAGTACAAATTACTAGTGTTGGTGGCATACAGGTTCCATGCATACAAAAGTGAACAATTATACAAGGAGAAAGGTAATGAAGCTAAGGCGGTGGGAAAGTACATGCAATGCCTTTTGACACATTTTCACGCCACATACTCAGTCATATGCGTCCGAGTTACTAACTTTCGATTGTTTTCTAACCGGCTTGCCAACTATTTGGGATAACTCATCGATTGATCATCACATACCAACCACATTCAAGCGGTCGGGAAAAAATGATGAATCTTGTGATCAAGCGGATTCTCGTAGAAAATGATCGATCAATCTCTCAAGGATTGGTCAATAAAGCTCGATTGAGGACCTTTCGTTCTTTCGAACTGCCTGCAAGACTCCTATCGATCGGCACTTCACCTTATCCACTAGTTTATGTACAGGCTTGTCATTTACCAGTGAAGCTTGAGCAAAAGCCTTTATGGACGATCAAGCTACTAAATAGGGAGGCTAGTCTTCCAACTTTAGAAAGAAAGTATAAACTACTAGTGTTGGTGGCTTACAGGTTCCATGCATACAAAAGTTAACGATTATACAAGGAGAAAGGTAATGATGCTAAGGCGGTGGGAAAGTTCATGCAATGCCTTTTGACACATTTTGACGCCACTCATCAATCATATTCGCTCGAGTTACTAACCTTCAGAGTGTTTTCTAACCGGTTGCCAACTATTTGGGATAACTCATCGATTGATCATCACATACCAACCACATTCAAGCGGTCGGGAAAAAATGATGAATCTTGTGATCAAGCGGATTCTGTAGAAAATGATCGATCAATCTCTCAAGGATTGGTCAATAAAGCTCGATTGAGGACCTTGGGTTCTTTCGAACTGTTTGCAAGACTCGTGTCGATCGGCACTTCACCTTGTCCACTAGTTTATGGCAAGGCTTGGCATTTACCAGTGAAGCTTGAGCAACAGCCATTATGGAAGATGAAGCTACTAAATATGGATGCTAGTCTTCCAGCATTAGAAAGAAAGTACAAATTACTAGTGTTGGTGGTATACAGGTTCCATGCATACAAAAGTGAACGATTATACAAGGAGAAAGGTAATGATGCTAAGGCGGTGGGAAAAAGTTCATGCAATTCCTTTTGACACATTTTGACGCCACTTACTCAGTCATATGCGTCCGAGTTACTAACCTTTAGATTGTTTTCTAACCAGCTTGCCAACTATTTGGGATAACTCATCGATTGATCATCACATACCAACCACATTCAAGCGGTCAGGAAAAAATGATGAATCTTGTGATCAAGCGGATTCTGTAGAAAATGATCGATCAATCTCTCAAGGATTGGTCAATAAAGCTCGATTGAGGACCTTTTTTTCTTTCAAACCGCCTGCAAGACTCCTATCGATCGGCACTTCACCTTGTCCACTAGTTTATGTCAAGGCTTGTCATTTACCAGTGAAGCTTGAGCAAAAGCCTTTATGGACGATCAAGCTACTAAATAGGGAGGCTACTCTTCCAACTTTACAAAGAAAGTATAAACTACTAGTGTTGGTGGCTTACAGGTTCCATGCATACGAAAGTTAACGATTATACAAGGAGAAAGGTAATGATGCTAAGGCGGTGGGAAAGTTCATGCAATGCCATTTGACACATTTTGACGCCACTCATCAGTCATATTCGCTCGAGTTACTAACCTTCAGAGTGTTTTCTAACCGGTTTGCCAACTATTTGGGATAACTCATTGATTGATTATCACATACCAACCACATCCAAGCGGTTAAAAAATGATGAATCTTGTGATCAACCGGATTCTTGAGAAAACGATCAATCAATCTCTCAAGTATTGATCAATCAAGCTCGATTGAGGCCCTTTCGTTTTTCCGAATTGCCTGCAAGACTCCTATCGATCGGCACTTGAACTTGTCCACTAATTTATGTCAAGGCTTGTCATTTAACAGTGAAGCTTGAGCGAAAGCCTTTATGGATGATGAAGCTACTAAATATGGATGCTAGTCTTCCAGCATTAAAAAGAAAGTACAAATTACTAGTGTTGGTGGCATACAGGTTCCATGCATACAAAAGTGAACAATTATACAAGGAGAAAGGTAATGATGCTAAGGCGGTGGGAAAGTACATGCAATGCCTTTTGACACATTTTGACGCCACTTACTCGGTCATATTCACTCGAGTTACTAACCTTCAGAGTGTTTTCTAACCAGTTTGCCAACTATTTCGGATAACTCATCGATTGATCATCACATACCAACCACATCCAAGCGGTCGGGAAAAAATGATGAATCTTGTGATCAAGCGGATTCTGTAGAAAATGATCGATCAATCTCTCAAGGATTGGTCAATAAAGCTCGATTGAGGACCTTTGGTTCTTTCGAACTGTCTGCAAGACTCGTATCGATCGGCACTTCACCTTGTCCACTAGTTTATGGCAAGGCTTGGCATTTACCGGTGAAGCTTGAGCAACAGCCATTATGGACGATGAAGCTACTAAATATGGATGCTAGTCTTCCAACTTTACAAAGAAAGTATAAACTACTAGTGTTGGTGGCTTACAGGTTCCACGCATACGAAAGTTAACGATTATACAAGGAGAAAGGTAATGATGCTAAGGCGGTGGGAAAGTACATACAATGCATTTTGACACATTTTCACGCCACTTACTCAGTCATATGCGTCCGAGTTACTAACCTTCAGATTGTTTTCTAACCGGCTTGCCAACTATTTGGGATAACTCATCGATTGATCATCACATACCAACCACATTCCGGCGGTCGGGAAAAAATGATGAATCTTGTGATCAAGCGGATTCTCGTAGAAAATGATCGATCAATCTCTCAAGGATTGGTCAATAAAGCTCGATTGAGGACCTTTTGTTCTTTCGAACCGCTGCAAGACTCCTATCGATCGGCACTTCACCTTGTCCACTAGTTTATGTCAAGGCTTGTCATTTACCGGTGAAGCTTGAGCAAAAGCCTTTATGGACGATCAAGCTACTAAATAGGGAGGCTAATCTTCCAACTTTACAAAGAAAGTATAAACTACTAGTGTTGGTGGCTTACAGGTTCCATGCATACGGAAGTTAACGATTATACAAGGAGAAAGGTAATGATGCTAAGGCGGTGGGAAAGTTCATGCAATGCCTTTTGAGACATTTTGACGCCACTCATCAGTCATATTCGCTCGAGTTACTAACCTTCAGAGTGTTTTCTAACCAGTTTGCCAACTATTTGGGATAACTCATTGATTGATCATCACATACCAACCACATCCAAGCGGTCAAGAAAAAATGATGAATCTTGTGATCAACCGGATTCTTGAGAAAACGATCAATCAATCTCTCAAGTATTGATCAATCAAGCTCGATTGAGGGCCTTTCGTTTTCCCGAACTACCTGCAAGACTCCTATCGATCGGCACTTGAACTTGTCCACTAATTTATGTCAAGGCTTGTCATTTAACAGTGAAGCTTGAGCGAATGCCTTTATGGACGATGAAGCTACTAAATATGGATGCTAGTCTTCCAGCATTAAAAAGAAAGTACAAATTACTAGTGTTGGTGGCATACAGGTTCCATGCATACAAAAGTGAACAATTATACAAGGAGAAAGGTAATGATGCTAAGGTGGTGGGAAAGTACATGCAATGCCGTTTGACACATTTTGATGCCACTTACTCAGTCATATGCGTCCGAGTTACTAACCTTCAGATTGTTTTCTAACCGGCTTGCCAACTATTTGGGATAACTCATCAATTGATCATCACATACCAACCACATTCAAGCGGTCAAGAAA
This sequence comes from Linum usitatissimum, assembly GCA_030674075.2. NCBI lineage: Eukaryota > Viridiplantae > Streptophyta > Magnoliopsida > Malpighiales > Linaceae > Linum > Linum usitatissimum. Next base: position 104,981 of record JAUJYP020001514.1, on the reverse strand, counting down.
AAATGATGAATCTTGTGATCAAGCGGATTCGTAGAAAATGATAGATTAATCTCTCAAGGATTAGTCAATAAAGCTCGATTGAGGACCTTTTGTTCTTTCGAACCCCGCTCGCAAGACTCCTACCGATCGGCACTTCACCTTGTCCACTAGTTTATGTCAAGGCTTGTCATTTACCAGTGAAGCTTGAGCAAAAGCCTTTATGGACGATCAAGCTACTAAATAGGGAGGCTACTCTTCCAACTTTACAAAGAAAGTATAAACTACTAGTGTTGGTGGCTTACAGGCTCCATGCATACAAAAGTTAACGATTATACAAGGAGAAAGGTAATGATGCTAAGGCGGTGGGAAAGTTCATGCAATGCCTTTTGACACATTTTGACGCCACTCATCAATCATATTCGCTCGAGTTACTAACCTTCGAGTGTTTTCTAACCGGTTGCCAACTATTTGGGATAACTCATCGATTGATCATCACATACCAACCACATCCAAGCGGTCAAGAAAAAATGATGAATCTTGTGATCAAGCGGATTCTTGAGAGAACGATCAATGAATCTCTCAAGGATTGATCAATCAAGCTCGATTGAGGCCCTTTCGTTTTTCCGAACTGCCTGCAAGACTCCTATCGATCGGCACTTGAACTTGTCCACTAATTTATGTCAAGGCTTGTCATTTAACAGTGAAGCTTGAGCGAATGCCTTTATGGACGATGAAGCTACTAAATATGGATGTTAGTCTTCCAGCATTAAAAAGAAAGTTCAAATTACTAGTGTTGGTGGCATACAGGTTCCATGCATACAAAAGTGAACAATTATACAAGGAGAAAGGTAATGAAGCTAAGGCGGTGGGAAAGTACATGCAATGCCTTTTGACACATTTTCACGCCACTTACTCAGTCATATGCGTCCGAGTTACTAACTTTCAGATTGTTTTCTAACCAGCTTGCCAACTATTTGGGATAACTCATCGATTGATCATCACATACCAACCACATTCAAGCGGTCAGAAAAAAATGATGAATCTTGTGATCAAGCGGATTCTGTAGAAAATGATCGATCAATCTCTCAAGGATTGGTCAATAAAGCTCGATTGAGGACCTTTGGTTCTTTCGAACTGTCTGCAAGACTCGTATCGATCGGTACTTCACCTTGTCCACTAGTTTATGGCAAGGCTTGGCATTTACCAGTGAAGCTTGAGCAACAGCCATTATGGACGATGAAGCTACTTAATATGGATGCTAGTCTTCCAGCATTAGAAAGAAAGTACAAATTACTAGTGTTGGTGGTATACAGGTTCCATGCATACAAAAGTGAACGATTATACAAGGAGAAAGGTAATGATGCTAAGGCGGTGGGAAAAAGTTCATGCAATTCCTTTTGACACATTTTGACGCCACTTACTCAGTCATATGCGTCCGAGTTACTAACCTTTAGATTGTTTTCTAACCATCTTGCCAACTATTTGGGATAACTCATCGATTGATCATCACATACCAACCACATTCAAGCGGTCAGGAAAAAATGTTGAATCTTGTGATCAAGCGGATTCTATAGAAAATGATTGATCAATCTCTCAAGGATTGGTCAATAAAGCTCGATTGAGGACCTTTTGTTCTTTCCAACTGCCTGCAAGACTCCTATCGATCGGCACTTCACCTTGTCCACTAGTTTATGTCAAGGCTTGTCATTTACCAGTGAAGCTTGAGCAAAAGCCTTTATGGACGATCAAGCTACTAAATAGGGAGGCTACTCTTCCAACTTTACAAAGAAAGTATAAACTTCTAGTGTTGGTGGCTTACAGGTTCCATGCATACGAAAGTTAACGATTATACAAGGAGAAAGGTAATGATGCTAAGGCGGTGGGAAAGTTCATGCAATGCCATTTGACACATTTTGACGCCACTCATCAGTCATATTCGCTCGAGTTACTAACCTTCAGAGTGTTTTCTAACCGCTTTGCCAACTATTTGGGATAACTCATTGATTGATTATCACATACCAACCACATCCAAGCGGTCAAAAAAAATGATAAATCTTGTGATCAACCGGATTCTTGAGAAAACGATCAATCAATCTCTCAAGTATTGATCAATCAAGCTCGATTGAGGCCCTTTCGTTTTTCCGAACTGCCTGCAAGACTCCTATCGATCGGCACTTGAACTTGTCCACTAATTTATGTCAAGGCTTGTCATTTAATAGTGAAGCTTGAGCGAATGCCTTTATGGACGATGAAGCTACTAAATATGGATGCTAGTCTTCCAGCATTAAAAAGAAAGTACAATTTACTAGTGTTGGTGGCATACAGGTTCCATGCATACAAAAGTGAACAATTATACATGGAGAAAGGTAATGATGCTAAGGCGGTGGGAAATTACATGCAATGCCTTTTGACACATTTTGACGCCACTTAATCAGTCATATGCGTCCGAGTTACTAACCTTCAGATTGTTTTCTAACCAGCTTGCCAACTATTTGGGATAACTCATCGATTGGTCATCACATACCAACCACATTCAAGCGGTCGGGAAAAAATTATGAATCTTGTGATCAAGCGGATTTTGTAGAAAATGATCGATCAATCTCTCAAGGATTGGTCAATAAAGCTCGATTGAGGACCTTTGGTTCTTTCAAACTATCTGCAAGACTCGTATCGATCGGCACTTCACCTTGTCCACTAGTTTATGGCAAGGCTTGGCATTTACCGGTGAAGCTTGAGCAACGACCATTATGGACGATGAAGGTACTAAATATGGATGCTAGTCTTCCAGCATTAGAAAGAAAGTACAAATTACTAGTGTTGGTGGCATACAGGTTCCATGCATACAAAAGTCAACGATTATACAAGGAGAAAGGTAATGATGCTAAGGCGGTGGGAAAAAGTTCATCCAATGCCTTTTGACACATTTTGACGCCACTTACTCAGTCATATGCGTCCGAGTTACTAACCTTTAGATTGTTTTCTAACCAGCTTGCCAACTATTTGGGATAACTCATCGATTGATCATCACATACCAACCACATTCAAGCGGTCGGGGAAAAAATGATGAATCTTGTGATCAAGCGGATTCGTAGAAAATGATCGATCAATCTCTGAAGGATTGGTCAATAAAGTTCAATTGAGTACCTTTGCTTCTTTCGAACTGCCTGCAAGACTCCTATCGATCGGCACTTCACCTTGTCCACTAGTTTATGTCAAGGCTTGTCATTTACCAGTCAAGCTTGCGCAAGAGCCTTTATCGACGATCAAGCTACTAAATAGGGATGCTAGTCTTCCAACTTTAGAAAGAAAGTATAAACTACTAGTGTTGGTGGCTTACAGGATCCATGCATACAAAAGTTAACGATTATACAAGGAGAAAGGTAATGATGCTAAGGCGGTGGGAAAGTTCATGCAATGCCTTTTGACACATTTTGACGCCACTCATCAGTCATATTCGCTCGAGTTACTAACCTTCAGAGTGTTTTCTAACCAGTTTGCCAACTATTAGGGATAACTCATCGATTGTTCATCACATACCAACCACATCCAAGCGGTCAAAAAAAATGATGAATCTTGTGATCAAGCGGATTCTTGAGAAATCGATCAATCAATCTCTCAAGGATTGATCAATCAAGCTCGATTGAGGCCCTTTCGTTTTTCCGAACTGCCTGCAAGACTCCTACCGATCGGCACTTGAACTTGTCCACTAATTTATGTCAAGGCTTGTCATTTAACAGTGAAGCTTGAGCGAATGCCTTTATGGATGATGAAGCTACTAAATATGGATGCTAGTCTTCCAGCATTAAGAAGAAAGTACAAATTACTAGTGTTGGTGGCATACAGGTTCCATGCATACAAAAGTGAACGATTATACAAGGAGAAAGGTAATGATGCTAAGGCGGTGGGAAAGTACATGCAATGCCTTTTGACACATTTTGACGCCACTTAATCGGTCATATGCGTCCGAGTTACTAACCTTCCGATTGTTTTCTAACCGGCTTGCCAACTATTTGGGATAACTCATCGATTGATCATCACATACCAACCACATTCAAGTGGTCGGGAAAAAATTATGAATCTTGTGATCAAGCGGATTTTGTAGAAAATGATCGATCAATCTCTCAAGGATTGGTCAATAAAGCTCGATTGAGGACCTTTGGTTCTTTCAAACCTGCCGCAAGACTCGTATCGATCGGCACTTCACCTTGTCCACTAGTTTATGGCAAGGCTTGGCATATACCGGTGAAGCTTGAGCAACAGCCATTATGGACGATGAAGCTACTAAATATGGATGCTAGTCTTCCAGCATTAGAAAGAAAGTACAAATACTAGTGTTGGTGGCATACAGGTTCCATGCATACAAAAGTCAACGATTATACAAGGAGAAAGGTAATGATGCTAAGGCGGTGGGAAAAAGTTCATCCAATGCCTTTTGACACATTTTGACGCCACTTACTCAGTCATATGCGTCCGAGTTACTAACCTTTAGATTGTTTTCTAACCGGCTTGCCAACTATTTGGGATAACTCATCGATTGATCATCACATACCAACCACATTCAAGCGGTCGGGAAAAAATGATGAATCTTGTGATCAAGCGGATTCGTAGAAAATGATCGATCAATCTCTCAAGGATTGGTCAATAAAGCTCAATTGAGTACCTTTGGTTCTTTCAACTATACTGAAAGACTCCTATCGATCGGCACTTCACCTTGTCCACTAGTTTATGTCAAGGCTTGTCATTTACCGGTGAAGCTTGAGCAAAAGCCTTTATCGACGATCAAGCTACTAAATAGGGATGCTAGTCTTCCAACTTTAGAAAGAAAGTATAAACTACTAGTGTTGGTGGCTTACGGGATCCATGCATACAAAAGTTAACGATTATACAAGGAGAAAGGTAATGATGCTAAGGCGGTGGGAAAGTTCATGCAATGCCTTTTGACACATTTTGACGCCACTCATCGGTCATATTCGCTCGAGTTACTAACCTTCGAGTGTTTTCTAACCGGTTGCCAACTATTTGGGATAACTCATCGATTGTTCATCACATACCAACCACATCCAAGCGGTCAAAAAAAATGATGAATCTTGTGATCAAGCGGATTCTTGAGAAATCGATCAATCAATCTCTCAAGGATTGATCAATCAAGCTCGATTGAGGCCCTTTCGTTTTTCCGAACTGCCTGCAAGACTCCTACCGATCGGCACTTGAACTTGTCCACTAATTTATGTCAAGGCTTGTCATTTAACAGTGAAGCTTGAGCGAATGCCTTTATGGATGATGAAGCTACTAAATATGGCTGCTAGTCTTCCAGCATTAAAAAGAAAGTACAAATTACTAGTGTTGGTGGCATACAGGTTCCATGCATACAAAAGTGAACGATTATACAAGGAGAAAGGTAATGATGCTAAGGCGGTGGGAAAGTACATGCAATGCCTTTTGACACATTTTGACGCCACTTAATCGGTCATATGCGTCCGAGTTACTAACCTTCCGATTGTTTTCTAACCGGCTTGCCAACTATTTGGGATAACTCATCGATTGATCATCACATACCAACCACATTCAAGTGGTCGGGAAAAAATTATGAATCTTGTGATCAAGCGGATTTTGTAGAAAATGATCGATCAATCTCTCAAGGATTGGTCAATAAAGCTCGATTGAGGACCTTTGGTTCTTTCAAACTGTCTGCAAGACTCGTATCGATCAGCACTTCACCTTGTCCACTAGTTTATGGCAAGGCTTGGCATATACCAGTGAAGCTTGAGCAACAGCCATTATGGACGATGAAGCTACTAAATATGGATGCTAGTCTTCCAGCATTAGAAAGAAAGTACAAATTACTAGTGTTGGTGGCATACGGGGTTCCATGCATACAAAAGTCAACGATTATACAAGGAGAAAGGTAATGATGCTAAGGCGGTGGGAAAAAGTTCATCCAATGCCTTTTGACACATTTTGACGCCACTTACTCGATCATATGCGTCCGAGTTACTAACCTTTAGATTGTTTTCTAACCGGCTTGCCAACTATTTGGGATAACTCATCGATTGATCATCACATACCAACCACATTCAAGCGGTCGGGAAAAAATGATGAATCTTGTGATCAAGCGGATTCACGTAGAAAATGATCGATCAATCTCTCAAGGATTGGTCAATAAAGCTCAATTAAGTACCTTTGGTTCTTTCAAACCGCCCGAAAGACTCCTATCGATCGGCACTTCACCTTGTCCACTAGTTTATGTCAAGGCTTGTCATTTACCGGTGAAGCTTGAGCAAAAGCCTTTATGGACGATCAAGCTACTAAATAGGGATGCTAGTCTTCCAACTTTAGAAAGAAAGTATAAACTACTAGTGTTGGTGGCTTACGGGATCCATGCATACAAAAGTTAACGATTATACAAGGAGAAAGGTAATGATGCTAAGGCGGTGGGAAAGTTCATGCAATGCCTTTTGACACATTTTGACGCCACTCATCAGTCATATTCGCTCGAGTTACTAACCTTCAGAGTGTTTTCTAACCAGTTTCCCAACTATTTGGGATAACTCATCGATTGTTCATCACATACCAACCACATCCAAGCGGTCAAGAAAAAATGATGAATCTTGTGATCAAGCGGATTCTTGAGAAATCGATCAATCAATCTCTCAAGGATTCATCAATCAAGCTCGATTGAGGCCCTTTCGTTTTTCCGAACCGCTGCAAGACTCCTACCGATCGGCACTTGAACTTGTCCACTAATTTATGTCAAGGCTTGTCATTTAACAGTGAAGCTTGAGCGAATGCCTTTATGGACGATGAAGCTACTAAATATGGCTGCTAGTCTTCCAGCATTAAAAAGAAAGTACAAATTACTAGTGTTGGTGGCATACAGGTTCCATGCATACAAAAGTTAACAATTATACAAGGAGAAAGGTAATGATGCTAAGGCGGTGGGAAAGTACATGCAATGCCTTTTGACACATTTTGACGCCACTTACTCAGTCATATGCGTCCGAGTTACTAACCTTCGATTGTTTTCTAACCAGCTTGCCAACTATTTGGGATAACTCATCGATTGATCATCACATACCAACCACATTCAAGCGGTCGGGAAAAAATGATGAATCTTGTGATCAAGCGGATTCGTGAGAAAATGATCGATCAATCTCTCAAGGATTGGTCAATAAAGCTCGATTGAGGACCTTTGGTTCTTTCGAACCGTCCGCAAGACTCGTATCGATCGGCACTTCACCTTGTCCACTAGTTTATGGCAAGGCTTGGCAATTACCGGTGAAGCTTGAGCAAACGCCATTATGGACGATGAAGCTACTAAATATGGATGCTAGTCTTCCAGCATTAGAAAGAAAGTACAAATTACTAGTGTTGGTGGCATACAGGTTCCATGCATACAAAAGTCAACGATTATACAAGGAGAAAGGTAATGATGCTAAGGCGGTGGGAAAAAGTTCATGCAATGCCGTTTGACACATTTTGACGCCACTTACTCAGTCATATGCGTCCGAGTTACTAACCTTTAGATTGTTTTCTAACCGGCTTGCCAACTATTTGGGATAACTCATCGATTGATCATCACATACCAACCACATTCAAGCGGTCAGGAAAAAATGATGAATCTTGTGATCAAGCGGATTCTGTAGAAAATGATCGATCAATCTCTCAAGGATTGGTCAATAAAGCTCAATTAAGTACCTTTGGTTCTTTCAACCGCCCGAAAGACTCCTATCGATCGGCACTTCACGTTGTCCACTAGTTTATGTCAAGGCTTGTCATTTACCAGTGAAGCTTGAGCAAAAGCCTTTATGGACGATCAAGCTACTAAATAGGGATGCTAGTCTTCCAACTTTAGAAAGAAAGTATAAACTACTAGTGTTGGTGGCTTACGGGATCCATGCATACAAAAGTTAACGATTATACAAGGAGAAAGGTAATGATGCTAAGGCGGTGGGAAAGTTCATGCAATGCCTTTTGACACATTTTGACGCCACTCATTCGGTCATATTCGCTCGAGTTACTAACCTTCGAGTGTTTTCTAACCGGTTTGCCAACTATTTGGGATAACTCATCGATTGTTCACCACATACCAACCACATCCAAGAGGTCAACAAAAAATGATGAATCTTGTGATCAAGTGGATTCTTGAGAAAACGATCAATCAATCTCTCAAGGATTGATCAATCAAGCTCGATTGAGGCCCTTTCGTTTTTCCGAACCCCCCAAGACTCCTATCGATCGGCACGTGAACTTGTCCACTAATTTATGTCAAGGCTTGTCATTTAACGGTGAAGCTTGAGCGAATGCCTTTATGGACGATGAAGCTACTAAATATGGATGCTAGTCTTCCAGCATTAAAAAGAAAGTACAAATTGCTAGTGTTGGTGGCATACAGGTTCCATGCATACAAAAGAGAACGATTATACAAGGAGAAAGGTAATGATGCTAAGGCGGTGGGAAAGTACATGCAATGCCTTTTGACACATTTTGACGCCACTTAATCGATCATATGCGTCCGAGTTACTAACCTTTAGATTGTTTTCTAACCAGTTTGCCAACTATTTGGGATAACTCATCGATTGTTCACCACATACCAACCACATCCAAGCGGTCAAGAAAAAATGATAAATCTTGTGATCAAGCGGATTCTTGAGAAAACGATCAATCAATCTCTCAAGGATTGATCAATCAAGCTCGATTGAGGCCCTTTCGTTTTTCCGAACTGCCTGCAAGACTCCTATCGATCGGCACGTGAACTTGTCCACTAATTTATGTCAAGGCTTGTCATTTAACGGTGAAGCTTGAGCGAATGCCTTTATGGACGATGAAGCTACTAAATATGGATGCTAGTCTTCCGGCATTAAAAAGAAAGTACAAATTACTAGTGTTGGTGGCATACGGGTTCCATGCATACAAAAGTGAACGATTATACAAGGAGAAAGGTAATGATGCTAAGGCGGTGGGAAAGTACATGCAATGCCTTTTGACACATTTTGACGCCACTTAATCGGTCATATGCGTCCGAGTTACTAACCTTCGGATTGTTTTCTAACCGGCTTGCCAACTATTTGGGATAACTCATCGATTGATCATCACATACCAACCACATTCAAGCGGTCGGGAAAAAATTATGAATCTTGTGATCAAGCGGATTCTCGTAGAAAATGATCGATCAATCTCTCAAGGATTGGTCAATAAAGCTCGATTGAGGACCTTTGGTTCTTTTAAACTGTCTTTGCAAGACTCGTATCGATCGGCACTTCACCTTGTCCACTAGTTTATGGCAAGGCTTGGCAATTACCGGTGAAGCTTGAGCAACGGCCATTATGGACGATGAAGCTACTAAATATGGATGCTAGTCTTCCGGCATTAGAAAGAAAGTACAAATTACTAGTGTTGGTGGCATACAGGTTCCATGCATACAAAAGTGAATGATTATACAAGGAGAAAGGTAATGATGCTAAGGCGGTGGGAAAAAGTTCATGCAATGCCTTTTGACACATTTTGACGCCACTTACTCAGTCATATGCGTCCGAGTTACTAACCTTTAGATTGTTTTCTAACAAGTTTGCCAACTATTTGGGATAACTCATCGATTGTTCACCACATACCAACCACATCCAAGCGGTCAAGAAAAAATGATGAATCTTGTGATCAAGCGGATTCTTGAGAAAACGATCAATCAATCTCTCAAGGATTGATCAATCAAGCTCGATTGAGGCCCTTTCGTTTTTCCGAACTTCCTCGCAAGACTCCTATCGATCGGCACGTGAACTTGTCCACTAATTTATGTCAAGGCTTGTCATTTAACAGTGAAGCTTGATCGAATGCCTTTATGGACGATGAAGCTACTAAATATGGATGCTAGTCTTCCAGCATTAAAAAGAAAGTACAAATTACTAGTGTTGGTGGCATACAGGTTCCATGCATACAAAAGTGAACGATTATAAAAGGAGAAAGGTAATGATGCTAAGGCGGTGGGAAAGTACATGCAATGCCTTTTGACACATTTTGACGCCACTTAATCAGTCATATGCGTCCGAGTTACTAACCTTCAGATTGTTTTCTAACCAGCTTGCCAACTATTTGGGATAACTCATCGATTGATCATCACATACCAACCACATTCAAGCGGTCGGGAAAAAATTATGAATCTTGTGATCAAGCGGATTCTGTAGAAAATGATCGATCAATCTCTCAAGGATTGGTCAATAAAGCTCGATTGAGGACCTTTGGTTCTTTCAAACTGTCTGCAAGACTCGTATCGATCGGCACTTCACCTTGTCCACTAGTTTATGGCAAGGCTTGGCAATTACCAGTGAAGCTTGAGCAACAGCCATTATGGACGATGAAGCTACTAAATATGGATGCTAGTCTTCCAAGCATTAGAAAGAAAGTACAAATTACTAGTGTTGGTGGCATACAGGTTCCATGCATACAAAAGTGAATGATTATACAAGGAGAAAGGTAATGATGCTAAGGCGGTGGGAAAAAGTTCATGCAATGCCTTTTGACACATTTTGACGCCACTTACTCAGTCATATGCGTCCGAGTTACTAACCTTTAGATTGTTTTCTAACCGGTTTGCCAACTATTTGGGATAACTCAACGATTGTTCACCACATACCAACCACATCCAAGCGGTCAAGAAAAAATGATGAATCTTGTGATCAAGCGGATTCTTGAGAAAACGATCAATCAATCTCTCAAGGATTGATCAATCAAGCTCGATTGAGGCCCTTTCGTTTTTCCGAACTTCCTGCAAGACTCCTATCGATCGGCACGTGAACTTGTCCACTAATTTATGTCAAGGCTTGTCATTTAACAGTGAAGCTTGAGCGAATGCCTTTATGGACGATGAAGCTACTAAATATGGATGCTAGTCTTCCAGCATTAAAAAGAAAGTACAAATTACTAGTGTTGGTGGCATACAGGTTCCATGCATACAAAAGTGAACGATTATACAAGGAGAAAGGTAATGATGCTAAGGCGGTGGGAAAGTACATGCAATGCCTTTTGACACATTTTGACGCCACTTAATCAGTCATATGCGTCCGAGTTACTAACCTTCAGATTGTTTTCTAACCAGCTTGCCAACTATTTGGGATAACTCATCGATTGATCATCACATACCAACCACATTCAAGCGGTCGGGAAAAAATTATGAATCTTGTGATCAAGCGGATTCTGTAGAAAATGATCGATTAATCTCTCAAGGATTGGTCAATAAAGCTCGATTGAGGACCTTTGGTTCTTTCAAACCGTGCGCAAGACTCGTATCGATCGGCACTTCACCTTGTCCACTAGTTTATGGCAAGGCTTGGCAATTACCGGTGAAGCTTGAGCAACGGCCATTATGGACGATGAAGCTACTAAATATGGATGCTAGTCTTCCGGCATTAGAAAGAAAGTACAAATTACTAGTGTTGGTGGCATACAGGTTCCATGCATACAAAAGTGAATGATTATACAAGGAGAAAGGTAATGATGCTAAGGCGGTGGGAAAAAGTTCATGCAATGCCTTTTGACACATTTTGACGCCACTTACTCAGTCATATGCGTCCGAGTTACTAACCTTTAGATTGTTTTCTAACCGGTTTGCCAACTATTTGGGATAACTCATCGATTGTTCACCACATACCAACCACATCCAAGCGGTCAAGAAAAAATGATGAATCTTGTGATCAAGCGGATTCTTGAGAAAACGATCAATCAATCTCTCAAGGATTGATCAATCAAGCTCGATTGAGGCCCTTTCGTTTTTCCGAACTGCCTGCAAGACTCCTATCGATCGGCACTTGAACTTGTCCACTAATTTATGTCAAGGCTTGTCATTTAACGGTGAAGCTTGAGCGAATGCCTTTATGGACGATGAAGCTACTAAATATGGATGCTAGTCTTCCGGCATTAAAAAGAAAGTACAAATTACTAGTGTTGGTGGCATACGGGTTCCATGCATACAAAAGTGAACGATTATACAAGGAGAAAGGTAATGATGCTAAGGCGGTGGGAAAGTACATGCAATGCCTTTTGACACATTTTGACGCCACTTAATCGGTCATATGCGTCCGAGTTACTAACCTTCGATTGTTTTCTAACCGGCTTGCCAACTATTTGGGATAACTCATCGATTGATCATCACATACCAACCACATTCAAGCGGTCGGGAAAAAATTATGAATCTTGTGATCAAGCGGATTCTCGTAGAAAATTATCGATCAATCTCTCAAGGATTGGTCAATAAAGCTCGATTGAGGTCCTTTGGTTCTTTCAAACTGCCGCAAGACTCGTATCGATCGGCACTTCACCTTGTCCACTAGTTTATGGCAAGGCTTGGCAATTACCGGTGAAGCTTGAGCAACGGCCATTATGGACGATGAAGCTACTAAATATGGATGCTAGTCTTCCGGCATTAGAAAGAAAGTACAAATTACTAGTGTTGGTGGCATACGGGTTCCATGCACACAAAAGTGAATGATTATACAAGGAGAAAGGTAATGATGCTAAGGCGGTGGGAAAAAGTTCATGCAATGCCTTTTGACACATTTTGACGCCACTTACTCAGTCATATGCGTCCGAGTTACTAACCTTTAGATTGTTTTCTAACCAGTTTGCCAACTATTTGGGATAACTCATCGATTATTCACCACATACCAACCACATCCAAGCGGTCAAGAAAAAATGATGAATCTTGTGATCAAGCGGATTCTTGAGAAAACGATCAATCAATCTCTCAAGGATTGATCAATCAAGCTCGATTGAGGCCCTTTCGTTTTTCCGAACCGCCCGCAAGACTCCTATCGATCGGCACGTGAACTTGTCCACTAATTTATGTCAAGGCTTGTCATTTAACGGTGAAGCTTGAGCGAATGCCTTTATGGACGATGAAGCTACTAAATATGGATGCTAGTCTTCCGGCATTAAAAAGAAAGTACAAATTACTAGTGTTGGTGGCATACGGGTTCCATGCATACAAAAGTGAACGATTATACAAGGAGAAAGGTAATGATGCTAAGGCGGTGGGAAAGTACATGCAATGCCTTTTGACACATTTTGACGCCACTTAATCGGTCATATGCGTCCGAGTTACTAACCTTCAGATTGTTTTCTAACCAGCTTGCCAACTATTTGGGATAACTCATCGATTGATCATCACATACCAACCACATTCAAGCGGTCGGGAAAAAATTATGAATCTTGTGATCAAGCGGATTCTGTAGAAAATGATCGATCAATCTCTCAAGGATTGGTCAATAAAGCTCGATTGAGGTCCTTTGGTTCTTTCAAACTGCCTGCAAGACTCGTATCGATCGGCACTTCACCTTGTCCACTAGTTTATGGCAAGGCTTGGCAATTACCAGTGAAGATTGAGCAACAACCATTATGGACGATGAAGCTACTAAATATGGATGCTAGTCTTCCAGCATTAGAAAGAAAGTACAAATTACTAGTGTTGGTGGCATACGGGTTCCATGCACACAAAAGTGAATGATTATACAAGGAGAAAGGTAATGATGCTAAGGCGGTGGGAAAAAGTTCATGCAATGCCTTTTGACACATTTTGACGCCACTTACTCGATCATATGCGTCCGAGTTACTAACCTTTAGATTGTTTTCTAACCGGTTGCCAACTATTTGGGATAACTCATCGATTATTCACCACATACCAACCACATCCAAGCGGTCAAGAAAAAATGATGAATCTTGTGATCAAGCGGATTCTTGAGAAAACGATCAATCAATCTCTCAAGGATTGATCAATCAAGCTCGATTGAGGCCCTTTCGTTTTTCCGAAGCCCGCAAGACTCCTATCGATCGGCACGTGAACTTGTCCACTAATTTATGTCAAGGCTTGTCATTTAACGTAAGAAGCTTGAGCAAAAGCCATTATGGACGATGAAGCTACTAAATATGGATGCTAGTCTTCCAAGCATTAGAAAGAAAGTACAAATTACTAGTGTTGGTGGCATACGGGTTCCATGCATACAAAAGTGAATGATATACAAGGAGAAAGGTAATGATGCTAAGGCGGTGGGAAAAAGTTCATGCAATCCTTTGACACATGACGCCACTTACTCAATCATATCGTCCAGTTACTAACCTTTAGATTGTTTTCTAACCGCTGCCAACTATTTGGGATAACTCACGATTGATCATCACATACCAACCACATCCAAGCGGTCGAGAAAAAAATGATGAATCTTGTGATCAAGCGGATTCTTGAGAAAACGATCGATCAATCTCTCGAAGGATTGGTCAATAAAGCTAGATTGAGGACCTTTGGTTCTTTCGAAGCGCCCGCAAGACTCCTATCGATCGGCACGTGAACTTGTCCACTAGTTTATGTCAAGGCTTGTCATTTAACGGTGAAGCTTGAGCGAATGCCTTTATGGACGATGAAGCTACTAAATATGGATGCTAGTCTTCCGGCATTAAAAAGAAAGTACAAATTACTAGTGTTGGTGGCATACGGGTTCCATGCATACAAAAGTGAACGATTATACAAGGAGAAAGGTAATGATGCTAAGGCGGTGGGAAAGTACATGCAATGCCTTTTGACACATTTTGACGCCACTTAATCGGTCATATGCGTCCGAGTTACTAACCTTCAGATTGTTTTCTAACCAGCTTGCCAACTATTTGGGATAACTCATCGATTGATCATCACATACCAACCACATTCAAGCGGTCGGGAAAAAATTATGAATCTTGTGATCAAGCGGATTCTGTAGAAAATGATCGATCAATCTCTCAAGGATTGGTCAATAAAGCTCGATTGAGGACCTTTGGTTCTTTCAAACTGTCTGCAAGACTCGTATCGATCGGCACTTCACCTTGTCCACTAGTTTATGGCAAGGCTTGGCAATTACCAGTGAAGCTTGAGCAACGGCCATTATGGACGATGAAGCTACTAAATATGGATGCTAGTCTTCCGAGCATTAGAAAGAAAGTACAAATTACTAGTGTTGGTGGCATACAGGTTCCATGCATACAAAAGTGAATGATTATACAAGGAGAAAGGTAATGATGCTAAGGCGGTGGGAAAAAGTTCATGCAATGCCTTTTGACACATTTTGACGCCACTTACTCAGTCATATGCGTCCGAGTTACTAACCTTTAGATTGTTTTCTAACCGGTTTGCCAACTATTTGGGATAACTCATCGATTGTTCACCACATACCAACCACATCCAAGCGGTCAAGAAAAAATGATGAATCTTGTGATCAAGCGGATTCTTGAGAAAACGATCAATCAATCTCTCAAGGATTGGTCAATAAAGCTCAATTGAGGCCCTTTCGTTTTTCCGAACTCGCTCGCAAGACTCCTATCGATCGGCACGTGAACTTGTCCACTAATTTATGTCAAGGCTTGTCATTTAACGGTGAAGCTTGAGCGAATGCCTTTATGGACGATGAAGCTACTAAATATGGATGCTAGTCTTCCAAGCATTAAAAAGAAAGTACAAATTACTAGTGTTGGTGGCATACAGGTTCCATGCATACAAAAGTGAACGATTATACAAGGAGAAAGGTAATGATGCTAAGGCGGTGGGAAAGTACATGCAATGCCTTTTGACACATTTTGACGCCACTTAATCGGTCATATGCGTCCGAGTTACTAACCTTCGATTGTTTTCTAACCGGCTTGCCAACTATTTGGGATAACTCATCGATTGATCATCACATACCAACCACATTCAAGCGGTCGGGAAAAAATTATGAATCTTGTGATCAAGCGGATTCGTAGAAAATGATCGATCAATCTCTCAAGGATTGGTCAATAAAGCTCGATCGAGGACCTTTGGTTCTTTCAAACCGTCCGCAAGACTCGTATCGATCGGCACTTCACCTTGTCCACTAGTTTATGGCAAGGCTTGGCATTTACCAGTGAAGCTTGAGCAACAACCATTATGGACGATGAAGCTACTAAATATGGATGCTAGTCTTCCAGCATTAGAAAGAAAGTACAAATTACTAGTGTTGGTGGCATACAGGTTCCATGCATACAAAAGTGAATGATTATACAAGGAGAAAGGTAATGATGCTAAGGTAGTGGGAAAAAGTTCATGCAATGCCTTTTGACACATTTTGACGCCACTTACTCGGTCATATGCGTCCGAGTTACTAACCTTTACATTGTTTTCTAACCGGTTTGCCAACTATTTGGGATAACTCATCGATTGTTCACCACATACCAACCACATCCAAGCGGTCAAGAAAAAATGATGAATCTTGTGATCAAGCGGATTCTTGAGAAAACGATCAATCAATCTCTCAAGGATTGGTCAATAAAATTCAATTGAGGCCCTTTCGTTTTTCCGAACTGCCTGCAAGACTCCTATCGATCGGCACGTGAACTTGTCCACTAATTTATGTCAAGGCTTGTCATTTAACAGTGAAGCTTGAGCGAATGCCTTTATGGATGATGAAGCTACTAAATATGGATGCTAGTCTTCCAGCATTAAAAAGAAAGTACAAATTACTAGTGTTGGTGGCATACAGAGTTCCATGCATACAAAAGTGAACGATTATACAAGGAGAAAGGTAATGATGCTAAGGCGGTGGGAAAGTACATGCAATGCCTTTTGACACATTTTGACGCCACTTAATCGGTCATATGCGTCCGAGTTACTAACCTTCAGATTGTTTTCTAACCAGCTTGCCAACTATTTGGGATAACTCATCGATTGATCATCACATACCAACCACATTCAAGCGGTCGGGAAAAAATTATGAATCTTGTGATCAAGCGGATTCTGTAGAAAATTATCGATCAATCTCTCAAGGATTGGTCAATAAAGCTCGATTGAGGTCCTTTGGTTCTTTCAAACCTGTCCGCAAGACTCGTATCGATCGGCACTTCACCTTGTCCACTAGTTTATGGCAAGGCTTGGCAATTACCGGTGAAGCTTGAGCAACGACCATTATGGACGATGAAGCTACTAAATATGGATGCTAGTCTTCCAACATTAGAAAGAAAGTACAAATTACTAGTGTTGGTGGCATACGGGTTCCATGCACACAAAAGTGAATGATTATACAAGGAGAAAGGTAATGATGCTAAGGCGGTGGGAAAAAGTTCATGCAATGCCTTTTGACACATTTTGACGCCACTTACTCAGTCATATGCGTCCGAGTTACTAACCTTTAGATTGTTTTCTAACCAGTTTGCCAACTATTTGGGATAACTCATCGATTATTCACCACATACCAACCACATCCAAGCGGTCAAGAAAAAATGATGAATCTTGTGATCAAGCGGATTCTTGAGAAAACGATCAATCAATCTCTCAAGGATTGATCAATCAAGCTCGATTGAGGCCCTTTCGTTTTTCCGAACTGCCGCAAGACTCCTATCGATCGGCACGTGAACTTGTCCACTAATTTATGTCAAGGTTTGTCATTTAACGGTGAAGCTTGAGCGAATGCCTTTATGGACGATGAAGCTACTAAATATGGATGCTAGTCTTCCAAGCATTAAAAAGAAAGTACAAATTACTAGTGTTGGTGGCATACAGGTTCCATGCATACAAAAGTGAACGATTATACAAGGAGAAAGGTAATGATGCTAAGGCGGTGGGAAAGTACATGCAATGCCTTTTGACACATTTTGACGCCACTTAATCGGTCATATGCGTCCGAGTTACTAACCTTCGATTGTTTTCTAACCGGCTTGCCAACTATTTGGGATAACTCATCGATTGATCATCACATACCAACCACATTCAAGCGGTCGGGAAAAAATTATGAATCTTGTGATCAAGCGGATTACGTAGAAAATGATCGATCAATCTCTCAAGGATTGGTCAATAAAGCTCGATCGAGGACCTTTGGTTCTTTCAAACATGTCTGCAAGACTCGTATCGATCGGCACTTCACCTTGTCCACTAGTTTATGGCAAGGCTTGGCATTTACCGGTGAAGCTTGAGCAACGGCCATTATGGACGATGAAGCTACTAAATATGGATGCTAGTCTTCCAGCATTAGAAAGAAAGTACAAATTACTAGTGTTGGTGGCATACAGGTTCCATGCATACAAAAGTGAATGATTATACAAGGAGAAAGGTAATGATGCTAAGGTAGTGGGAAAAAGTTCATGCAATGCCTTTTGACACATTTTGACGCCACTTACTCGGTCATATGCGTCCGAGTTACTAACCTTTACATTGTTTTCTAACCGGTTTGCCAACTATTTGGGATAACTCATCGATTATTCACCACATACCAACCACATCCAAGCGGTCAAGAAAAAATGATGAATCTTGTGATCAAGCGGATTCTTGAGAAAACGATCAATCAATCTCTCAAGGATTGGTCAATAAAATTCAATTGAGGCCCTTTCGTTTTTCCGAACTGCCTGCAAGACTCCTATCGATCGGCACGTGAACTTGTCCACTAATTTATGTCAAGGCTTGTCATTTAACAGTGAAGCTTGAGCGAATGCCTTTATGGATGATGAAGCTACTAAATATGGATGCTAGTCTTCCGGCATTAAAAAGAAAGTACAAATTACTAGTGTTGGTGGCATACGGGTTCCATGCATACAAAAGTGAACGATTATACAAGGAGAAAGGTAATGATGCTAAGGCGGTGGGAAAGTACATGCAATGCCTTTTGACACATTTTGACGCCACTTAATCGGTCATATGCGTCCGAGTTACTAACCTTCGAGATTGTTTTCTAACCGGCTTGCCAACTATTTGGGATAACTCATCGATTGATCATCACATACCAACCACATTCAAGCGGTCGGGAAAAAATTATGAATCTTGTGATCAAGCGGATTACGTAGAAAATTATCGATCAATCTCTCAAGGATTGGTCAATAAAGCTCGATTGAGGTCCTTTGGTTCTTTCAAACATGTCCGCAAGACTCGTATCGATCGGCACTTCACCTTGTCCACTAGTTTATGGCAAGGCTTGGCAATTACCGGTGAAGCTTGAGCAACGGCCATTATGGACGATGAAGCTACTAAATATGGATGCTAGTCTTCCGGCATTAGAAAGAAAGTACAAATTACTAGTGTTGGTGGCATACGGGTTCCATGCACACAAAAGTGAATGATTATACAAGGAGAAAGGTAATGATGCTAAGGCGGTGGGAAAAAGTTCATGCAATGCCTTTTGACACATTTTGACGCCACTTACTCAGTCATATGCGTCCGAGTTACTAACCTTTAGATTGTTTTCTAACCAGTTTGCCAACTATTTGGGATAACTCATCGATTATTCACCACATACCAACCACATCCAAGCGGTCAAGAAAAAATGATGAATCTTGTGATCAAGCGGATTCTTGAGAAAACGATCAATCAATCTCTCAAGGATTGATCAATCAAGCTCGATTGAGGCCCTTTCGTTTTTCCGAACTGCCTGCAAGACTCCTATCGATCGGCACGTGAACTTGTCCACTAATTTATGTCAAGGTTTGTCATTTAACAGTGAAGCTTGAGCGAATGCCTTTATGGACGATGAAGCTACTAAATATGGATGCTAGTCTTCCAGCATTAAAAAGAAAGTACAAATTACTAGTGTTGGTGGCATACGGGTTCCATGCATACAAAAGTGAACGATTATACAAGGAGAAAGGTAATGATGCTAAGGCGGTGGGAAAGTACATGCAATGCCTTTTGACACATTTTGACGCCACTTAATCGGTCATATGCGTCCGAGTTACTAACCTTCGATTGTTTTCTAACCGGCTTGCCAAGTATTTGGGATAACTCATCGATTGATCATCACATACCAACCACATTCAAGCGGTCGGGAAAAAATTATGAATCTTGTGATCAAGCGGATTCGTAGAAAATGATCGATCAATCTCTCAAGGATTGGTCAATAAAGCTCGATCGAGGACCTTTGGTTCTTTCAAACCGTCCGCAAGACTCGTATCGATCGGCACTTCACCTTGTCCACTAGTTTATGGCAAGGCTTGGCATTTACCGGTGAAGCTTGAGCAACGGCCATTATGGACGATGAAGCTACTAAATATGGATGCTAGTCTTCCGGCATTAGAAAGAAAGTACAAATTACTAGTGTTGGTGGCATACGGGTTCCATGCATACAAAAGTGAATGATTATACAAGGAGAAAGGTAATGATGCTAAGGCGGTGGGAAAAAGTTCATGCAATGCCTTTTGACACATTTTGACGCCACTTACTCGATCATATGCGTCCGAGTTACTAACCATTAGATTGTTTTCTAACCAGCTTGCCAACTATTTGGGATAACTCATCGATTGATCATCACATACCAACCACATTTAAGCGGTCAGGAAAAAATGATGAATCTTGTGATCAAGCGGATTCTGTAGAAAATGATCGATCAATCTCTCAAGGATTGGTCAATAAAATTCAATTGAGTACCTTTGGTTCTTTCGAACTGCCTGCAAGACTCCTATCGATCGGCACTTCACCTTGTCCACTAGTTTATGTCAAGGCTTGTCATTTACCAGTGAAGCTTGAGCAAGAGCCTTTATCGACGATCAAGCTACTAAATAGGGATGCTAGTCTTCCAACTTTAGAAAGAAAGTATAAACTACTAGTGTTGGTGGCTTACGGGATCCATGCATACAAAAGTTAACGATTATAGAAGGAGAAAGGTAATGATGCTAAGGCGGTGGGAAAGTTCATGCAATGCCTTTTGACACATTTTGACGCCACTCATTCAGTCATATTCGCTCGAGTTACTAACCTTCAGAGTGTTTTCTAACCGGTTGCCAACTATTTGGGATAACTCATCGATTGTTCATCACATACCAACCACATCCAAGCGGTCAAGAAAAAGTGATGAATCTTGTGATCAAGCGGATTCTTGAGAAAACGATCAATCAATCTCTCAAGGATTGATCAATCAAGCTCGATTGAGGCCCTTTCGTTTTTCCGAACTGCCTGCGCAAGACTCCTATCGATCGGCACTTGAACTTGTCCACTAATTTATGTCAAGGCTTGTCATTTAACAGTGAAGCTTGAGCGAATGCCTTTATGGACGATGAAGCTACTAAATATGGATGCTAGTCTTCCAGCATTAAAAAGAAAGTACAAATTACTAGTGTTGGTGGCATACAGGTTCCATGCATACAAAAGTGAACGATTATACAAGGAGAAAGGTAATGATGCTAAGGTGGTGGGAAAGTACATGCAATGCCTTTTGACACATTTTGACGCCACTTAATCGGTCATATGCGTCCGAGTTACTAACCTTCGATTGTTTTCTAACCGGCTTGCCAACTATTTGGGATAACTCATCGATTGATCATCACATACCAACCACATTCAAGCGGTCGGGAAAAAATTATGAATCTTGTGATCAAGCGGATTCGTAGAAAATGATCGATCAATCTCTCAAGGATTGGTCAATAAAGCTCGATTGAGGACCTTTGGTTCTTTCAAACACGCTCGCAAGACTCGTATCGATCGGCACTTCACTTTGTCCACTAGTTTATGGCAAGGCTTGGCAATTACCGGTGAAGCTTGAGCAACAGCCATTATGGACGATGAAGCTACTAAATATGGATGCTAGTCTTCCAGCATTAGAAAGAAAGTACAAATTACTAGTGTTGGTGGCATACAGGTTCCATGCATACAAAAGTGAATGATTATACAAGGAGAAAGGTAATGATGCTAAGGCGGTGGGAAAAAGTTCATGCAATGCCTTTTGACACATTTTGACGCCACTTACTCAGTCATATGCGTCCGAGTTACTAACCTTTAGATTGTTTTCTAACCGGTTTGCCAACTATTTGGGATAACTCATCGATTGTTCACCACATACCAACCACATCCAAGCGGTCAAGAAAAAATGATGAATCTTGTGATCAAGCGGATTCTTGAGAAAACGATCAATCAATCTCTCAAGGATTGATCAATCAAGCTCGATTGAGGCCCTTTCGTTTTTCCGAACTGCCTGCAAGACTCCTATCGATCGGCACGTGAACTTGTCCACTAATTTATGTGAAGGTTTGTCATTTAACAGTGAAGCTTGAGCGAATGCCTTTATGGATGATGAAGCTACTAAATATGGATGCTAGTCTTCCAGCATTAAAAAGAAAGTACAAATTACTAGTGTTGGTGGCATACAGGTTCCATGCATACAAAAGTGAACGATTATACAAGGAGAAAGGTAATGATGCTAAGGCGGTGGGAAAGTACATGCAATGCCTTTTGACACATTTTGACGCCACTTAATCAGTCATATGCGTCCGAGTTACTAACCTTCAGATTGTTTTCTAACCAGCTTGCCAACTATTTGGGATAACTCATCGATTGATCATCACATACCAACCACATTCAAGCGGTCGGGAAAAAATTATGAATCTTGTGATCAAGCGGATTCTGTAGAAAATGATCGATCAATCTCTCAAGGATTGGTCAATAAAGCTCGATCGAGGACCTTTGGTTCTTTCAAACTGTCTGCAAGACTCGTATCGATCGGCACTTCACCTTGTCCACTAGTTTATGGCAAGGCTTGGCATTTACCAGTGAAGCTTGAGCAACAGCCATTATGGACGATGAAGCTACTAAATATGGATGCTAGTCTTCCAGCATTAGAAAGAAAGTACAAATTACTAGTGTTGGTGGCATACAGGTTCCATGCATACAAAAGTGAATGATTATACAAGGAGAAAGGTAATGATGCTAAGGCAGTGGGAAAAAGTTCATGCAATGCCTTTTGACACATTTTGACGCCACTTACTCAGTCATATGCGTCCGAGTTACTAACCATTAGATTGTTTTCTAACCAGCTTGCCAACTATTTGGGATAACTCATCGATTGATCATCACATACCAACCACATTCCAGCGGTCAGGAAAAAATGATGAATCTTGTGATCAAGCGGATTCTGTAGAAAATGATCGATCAATCTCTCAAGGATTGGTCAATAAAATTCAATTGAGTACCTTTGGTTCTTTCGAACTGCCTGCAAGACTCCTATCGATCGGCACTTCACCTTGTCCACTAGTTTATGTCAAGGCTTGTCATTTACCAGTGAAGCTTGAGCAAGAGCCTTTATCGACGATCAAGCTACTAAATAGGGATGCTAGTCTTCCAACTTTAGAAAGAAAGTATAAACTACTAGTGTTGGTGGCTTACGGGATCCATGCATACAAAAGTTAACGATTATAGAAGGAGAAAGGTAATGATGCTAAGGCGGTGGGAAAGTTCATGCAATGCCTTTTGACACATTTTGACGCCACTCATTCAGTCATATTCGCTCGAGTTACTAACCTTCAGAGTGTTTTCTAACCAGTTTGCCAACTATTTGGGATAACTCAT
Organism: Linum usitatissimum; assembly: GCA_030674075.2. Lineage (NCBI taxonomy): Eukaryota > Viridiplantae > Streptophyta > Magnoliopsida > Malpighiales > Linaceae > Linum > Linum usitatissimum. The sequence goes on along the minus strand of JAUJYP020001514.1, from coordinate 81,730 downwards.
CGATTGTTCATCACATACCAACCACATCCAAGCGGTCAAGAAAAAGTGATGAATCTTGTGATCTAGCGGATTCTTGAGAAAACGATCAATCAATCTCTCAAGGATTGATCAATCAAGCTCGATTGAGGCCCTTTCGTTTTTCCGAACTGCCTGCAAGACTCCTATTTATCGGCACTTGAACTTGTCCACTAATTTATGTCAAGGCTTGTCATTTAACAGTGAAGCTTGAGCGAATGCCTTTATGGACGATGAAGCTACTAAATATGGATGCTAGTCTTCCAGCATTAAAAAGAAAGTACAAATTACTAGTGTTGGTGGCATACAGGTTCCATGCATACAAAAGTGAACGATTATACAAGGAGAAAGGTAATGATGCTAAGGCGGTGGGAAAGTACATGCAATGCCTTTTGACACATTTTCACGCCACTCACTAAGTCATATGCACTCGAGTTACTAACCTTCAGAGTGTTTTCTAACCAGTTTGCCAACTATTTGGGATAACTCATCGATTGATCATCACATACCAACCACATCTAAGCGGTCAGGAAAAAATGATCAATCTTGTGATCAAGCGGATTCTGTAGAAAATGATCAATCAATCTCTCAAGGATTGATCAATCAAGCTCGATTGAGGCCCTTTGGTTTTTCCGAACTGTCTGCATGACTCCTTTTGATCGGCACTTCACCTTGTCCACTAGTTTATGTCAAGGCTTATCATTTACCAATGAAGCTTGAGCGAAAGCCATTATGGACGATGAAGCTACTAAATAGGGATGCTAGTCTTCCAGCTTTAGAAAGAATGTACAAACTACTAGTGTCGGTGGCTTATAGGTTCCATGCATACAAAAGTGAACGATTATACAAGGAGAAAGATAATGATGCTAAGGCGGTGGGAGAGTTCATGCAATGCCTTTTGAGACATTTTGACGCCACTCACTCAGTCATATGCGCTCGAGTTACTACCCTTCAGAGTGTTTTCTAACCAGTTTTCCAACTATTTGGGATAACTCATCGATTGATCATCACATACCAACTACATCCAAGCGGTCAGGAAAAAATGATGAATCTTGTGATCAAGCGGATTGTTGAGAAAATGATCGATCAATCTCTCAAAGATTGGTCAATCAAGCTCGATTGAGGCCCTTTGGTTCTTTCGAACTACCTGCAAGACTCCTTTCGATCGGCACTTCCCCTTGTCCACTAGTTTATGTCAAGGCTTGTCATTTACCAGTGAAGCTTGAGCGAAAGCCATTATGGATGATGAAGCTACGAAATATGGATTCTAGTCTTCCAGCTTTAGAAAGAAATTATAAACTACTAGTGTTGGTGGCTTACAGGTTCCATTCATACCAAAGTGAACGGTTATACAAGGAGAAAGGTAATGATGCTAATGCGGTGGGAAAGTTCATGCAATTACTTTTGACACATTTTGACGACACTCACTCAGTCATATGCGCTCGAGTTACTAACCTTCAAAGTGTTTTCTAACCAGTTTTCCAACTATTTGGGATAACTCATCGATTGATCATAACATACCAACCACATCCAAGCGGTTAGGAAAAAATGATGAATCTGGTGATCATGCGGATTCTTGAGAAAATAATCAATCAATCTCTCAAGGATTGATCAATCAAGGTCAATTGAGGCCCTTTGGTTCTTTCGAAGTGTCTGCAAGACTCCTATCGATCGACACTTCACCTTGTCCACTAGTTTATGTCAAGGCTTATCATTTACCAGTGAAGCTTGAGCGAAAGCCATTATGGATGATAAAGCTACTAAATATGGATGCTAGTCTTCCAGCTCTAGAAAGAATGTACAAACTACTAGTGTTGGTGGCTTACAGGTTCCATGCATACAAAAGTGAACGATTATACAAGGAGAAAGGTAATGATGCTAAGGCGGTGGGAAAGTTCATGCAATGCCTTTTGAGACATTTTGACGCCACTCACTCAGTCATATGCGCTCGAGTTAATAACCTTCAGTGGTTTTTCTAAGTAGTTTGCCAACTATTTTGGATAACTAATCGATTAATCATCACATACCAACCACATCATAGCAGTCAGGAAAAAATGATGAATCTTGTGATCAAGCAGATTCTTGTGAAAATGATCGATCAATCTCTCAAGGATTGATCAATCAAGGTCGATTGAGGCCCTTTAGTTCTTTCGAACTATCTGCAAGACTCCTATCGATCGGCACTTCACCATGTCCACTAGTTTATGTCAAGGCTTATCATTTACCAGTGAAGCTTGAGTGAAAGCCATTATGGACGATGAAGCTACTAATATGGATGCTAGTCTTCCAGCTTTAGAAAGAGTGTACAAACTACTAGTGTTGGTGGCTTACAGGTTCCATGCATACAAAAGTGAAAGATTATACAAGGAGAAAGTTAATGATGCTAAGGCGGTGGGAAAGTTCATGCAATGCCTTTTGACGCCACTCACTCAGTCATATGCATCCGAGTTAATAACCTTCAGAGTGTTTTCTAACAAGTTTGCCAATTATTTGGGATAACTCATCGATTGATAATCACATACCAACCACATTCAAGCAGTCAGGAAAAAATGATGAATATTGTGATCAAGTGGATTCTTGAGAAAATGATCGATCAATCTCTCAAGGATTGGTCTAGCAAGCTCGATTGAGGCCCTTTGGTTCTTTCGAACTGCCTGCAAGACTCCTATCTATCGGTACTTCACCTTGTCCACTAGTTTATGTCAAGGCTTGTCATTTACAAGTGATGGTTGAGCAAAAGCCATTATGGATGATGAAGCTACTAAATATGGATGCTAGTCTTCCAGCATTAGAAAGAAAGTACAAATTACTAGTGTTAGTGGCATACAGGTTCCATGCATAAAAAAGTGAACGATTATACAAGGAGAAAGGCAATGATGCTAAAGCGGTGGCAAACTTCATGCAATGCCTTTTGACGCATTTTGACGCCTCTTACTCAGTCATATGCGTCCGAGTTAATAACCTTCAGATTCTTTTCTAACCTTCTTGCCAACTATTTGGGATAACTAATCGATTAATCATCACATACCAACCACATTGAAGCGGTCAGGAAAAAATGATGAATCTTGTGATCAAGCAGATTCTTAAGAAAATGATCGATCAATCTCTCAAGGATTGGTAAATAAAGCTCGATTGAGGACCTTTGGTTCTTTCGAACTGCCTGCAAGACACTTATGGATCGGCACTTCACCCAGTCCACTAGTTTATGTAAAGGCTTGTCATGTACCAGTGAAGCTTGAGCAAAAGCCATTATGGACGATCAAGCTATTAAATAGGGATGCTAGTCTTCAAGCATTAGAAAGAATGTAGAAACTACTAGTGTTGCTGGCTTACAGATTCCATGCATACAAAAGTGAACGATTATACAAGGAGAAAGGTAATGATGCTAAGGCGGTGGGAAAGTTCATGCAATTCCTTTTTGACACATTTTGACGCCACTCACTCACTCATATGCGCTCGAGTTACTAACCTTCAGAGTTTTTTCTAACCAGTTTGCCAACTATTTGGGATAACTCATCGATTGATCATCACATACCAACCACATCCAAGCGGTCAGTAAAAAATGATGAATCTTGTGATCAAGTAGATTCAGGAGAAAATGATCGATCAATCTCTAAAGGATTGGTCAATCAAGCTCGATTGAGGCCCTTTGGTTCTTTCGAACTTCCTGCAAGACTCCTATCAATCGGCACTTCATCTTGTCCACTAGTTTATGTCAAGGCTTGTCATTTACCAGTGAAGCTTGAGCAAAACACATTATGGACGATGAAGCTACTAAATATGGATGCTACTCTTCTAGCTTTAGAAAGAAAGTACAGACTACTAGTGTTGGTGGCTTACAGGTTCCATGCATACAAAAGTGAACGATTATACAATGAGAAAGGTAATGATGCTAAGGCGGTGGGAAAGTTCATGCAATGCTTTTTGACACATTTTGACAGCACTCACTTAGTCATATGCGCTCGAGTTACTAACCTTCAGAGTGTTTTCTAACCAGTTTGCCAACCATTTGGGATAACTCATCGATTGATCATCACCTACCAACCACATCCAAGCAGTCAGGAAAAAATGACGAATCTTGTGATCTAGCGGATTCTTGAGAAAATGATCGATCAATCTCTCAAGGATGGGTCAATCAAGCTCGATTGAGGCCCTTTGGTTCTTTCGAACTGCCTGCAAGACTCCTATCGATCGGCACTTTACCTTGTCCACTAGTTTATGTCAAGGCTTGTTATTTACCAGTGAAGCTTGAGCAAAAGCCATTGTGGACGATGAAGCTCCTAAATATGGATGCTAGTCTTCCAGCTTTCGAAAGAGTGTCCAAACTACTAGTGTTGGTGGCTTACAAGTTCCATGCATACAAAAGTGAAAGATTATACAAGGAGAAAGGTAATGATGCTAAGGCGGTGGGAAAGTTCATGCAATGCCTTTTGACACATTTTGACGCCACTCACTCAGTCATATGCGCTCGAGATACTAACCTACAGAGTGTTCTCTAACCAGTTTGCCAACCATTTGGGATAACTCATCGATTGATCATCACATACCAACCACATCCATGAAGTCAGGAAAAAATGACGAATCTTGTGATCAAGCTTTTTCTTGAGAAAATGATCGATCAATTTCTCAAGGATGGGTCAATCAAGCTCGATTGAGGACCTTTGGTTCTTTCGAACTGCCTGGAAGACTCCTATTGATCGGCACTTTACATTGTCCACTAGTTTATGTCAAGGCTTGTCATTTACAAGTGAAGCTTGAGCAAAAGCCATAATGGACGATGAAGCTACTAAATATGGATGCTAGTCTTCTAGCTTTAGAAAGAAAGTACAGACTACTAGTGTTGGTGGCTTACAGGTTCCATGCATACAAAAGTGAACGATTATACAATGAGAAAGGTAATGATGCTAAGGCGGTGGGAAAGTTCATGCAATGCTTTTTGACACATTTTGACAGCACTCACTTAGTCATATGCGCTCGAGTTACTAACCTTCAGAGTGTTTTCTAACCAGTTTGCCAACCATTTGGGATAACTCATCGATTGATCATCACCTACCAACCACATCCAAGCAGTCAGGAAAAAATGACGAATCTTGTGATCATGCGGATTCTTGAGAAAATGATCGATCAATCTCTCAAGGATGGGTCAATCAAGCTCGATTGAGGCCCTTTGGTTCTTTCGAACTGCCCGCAAGACTCCTATCGATCGGCACTTTACCTTGTCCACTAGTTTATGTCAAGGCTTGTTATTTACCGGTGAAGCTTGAGCAAAAGCCATTATGGACGATGAAGCTACTAAATATGGATGCTAGTCTTCCAGGTTTCGAAAGAGTGTCCAAACTACTAGTGTTGGTGGCTTACAAGTTCCATGCATACAAAAGTGAAAGATTATACAAGGAGAAAGGTAATGATGCTAAGGCGGTGGGAAAGTTCATGCAATGCCTTTTGACACATTTTGACGCCACTCACTCAGTCATATGCGCTCGAGATACTAACCTACAGAGTGTTCTCTAACCAGTTTGCCAACCATTTGGGATAACTCATCGATTGATCATCACATACCAACCACATCCATGAAGTCAGGAAAAAATGACGAATCTTGTGATCAAGCTTTTTCTTGAGAAAATGATCGATCAATCTCTCAAGGATGGGTCAATCAAGCTCGATTGAGGCCCTTTGGTTCTTTCGAACCGCCTGGAAGACTCCTATTGATCGGCACTTTACATTGTCCACTAGTTTATGTCAAGGCTTGTCATTTACAAGTGAAGCTTGAGCAAAAGCCATTATGGACGATGAAGCTACTAAATATCGATGCTAGTCTTCCAGCTTTAGAAAGAGTGTAGAAACTAGTAGTGTTGGTTGCTTAGAGGTTCCATGCATACAAAAGTGAAAGATTATACAAGGAGAAAGGTAATGATGCTAAGGCGGTGGGAAAGTTCATGCAATGCCTTTTGACACATTTTGACGCCACTCACTCAGTCATATGCGCTCGAGTTACTAACCTACAGAGTGTTTTCTAACCAGTTTGCCAACAATTTGGGATAACTCATCGATTCATCATCACGTACCAACCACATCCAAGCAGTCAGGAAAAAATGACGAATCTTGTGATCATGCGGATTCTTGAGAAAATGATCGATCAATCTCTCAAGGATGGGTCAATCAAGCTCGATTGAGGCCCTTTGGTTCTTTCGAACTGCCCGCAAGACTCCTATCGATCGGCACTTTACCTTGTCCACTAGTTTATGTCAAGGCTTGTCATTTACCAATGAAGCTTGAGCAAAAGCCATTATGGACGATGAAGCTTCTAAATATGGATGCTAGTCTTCCAGCTTTAGAAAGAGTGTAAAAACTACTAGTGTTGGTGGCTTACAGGTTCCATGCATACAAAAGTGAACGATTATACAAGGAGAAAGGTAATGATGCTAAGGCGGTGGGAAAGTTCATGCAATGACTTTTGACACATTTTGACGCCACCAACTCAGTCATATGCGCTCGAGATACTAACCTACAGAGTGTTCTCTAACCAGTTTGCCAACCATTTGGGATAACTCATCGATTGATCATCACATACCAACCACATCCATGAAGTCAGGAAAAAATGACGAATCTTGTGATCAAGCTTTTTCTTGAGAAAATGATCGATCAATCTCTCAAGGATGGGTCAATCAAGCTCGATTGAGGCCCTTTGGTTCTTTCGAACTGCCTGGAAGACTCCTATTGATCGGCACTTTACATTGTCCACTAGTTTATGTCAAGGCTTGTCATTTACAAGTGAAGCTTGAGCAAAAGCCATTATGGACGATGAAGCTACTAAATATCGATGCTAGTCTTCCAGCTTTAGAAAGAGTGTAGAAACTAGTAGTGTTGGTTGCTTAGAGGTTCCATGCATACAAAAGTGAAAGATTATACAAGGAGAAAGGTAATGATGCTAAGGCGATGGGAAAGTTCATGCAATGCCTTTTGACACATTTTGACGCCACTCACTCAGTCATATGCGCTCGAGTTACTAACCTACAGAGTGTTTTCTAACCAGTTTGCCAACAATTTGGGATAACTCATCGATTCATCATCACGTACCAACCACATCCAAGCAGTCAGGAAAAAATGACGAATCTTGTGATCAAGCGGATTCTTGAGAAAATGATCGATCAATCTCTCAAGGATGGGTCAATCAAGCTCGATTGAGGCCCTTTGGTTCTTTCGAACTGCCTGCAAGACTCCTATCGATCGGCACTTTACCTTGTCCACTAGTTTATGTCAAGGCTTGTTATTTACCAGTGAAGCTTGAGCAAAAGCCATTATGGACGATGAAGCTACTAAATATGGATGCTAGTCTTCCAGGTTTCGAAAGAGTGTCCAAACTACTAGTGTTGGTGGCTTACAAGTTCCATGCATACAAAAGTGAAAGATTATACAAGGAGAAAGGTAATGATGCTAAGGCGGTGGGAAAGTTCATGCAATGCCTTTTGACACATTTTGACGCCACTCACTCAGTCATATGCGCTCGAGATACTAACCTACAGAGTGTTCTCTAACCAGTTTGCCAACCATTTGGGATAACTCATCGATTGATCATCACATACCAACCACATCCATGAAGTCAGGAAAGAATGACGAATCTTGTGATCAAGCTTTTTCTTGAGAAAATGATCGATCAATCTCTCAAGGATGGGTCAATCAAGCTCGATTGAGGCCCTTTGGTTCTTTCGAACTGCCTGGAAGACTCCTATTGATCGGCACTTTACATTGTCCACTAGTTTATGTCAAGGCTTGTCATTTACAAGTGAAGCTTGAGCAAAAGCCATTATGGACGATGAAGCTACTAAATATCGATGCTAGTCTTCCGGCTTTAGAAAGAGTGTAGAAACTAGTAGTGTTGGTTGCTTAGAGGTTCCATGCATACAAAAGTGAAAGATTATACAAGGAGAAAGGTAATGATGCTAAGGCGGTGGGAAAGTTCATGCAATGCCTTTTGACACATTTTGACGCCACTCACTCAGTCATATGCGCTCGAGTTACTAACCTACGAGTGTTTTCTAACCGGTTTGCCAACAATTTGGGATAACTCATCGATTCATCATCACGTACCAACCACATCCAAGCAATCGGGGAAAAAATGACGAATCTTGTGATCATGCGGATTCTTGAGAAAATGATCGATCAATCTCTCAAGGATGGGTCAATCAAGCTCGATTGAGGCCCTTTGGTTCTTTCGAACTGCCCGCAAGACTCCTATCGATCGGCACTTTACCTTGTCCACTAGTTTATGTCAAGGCTTGTCATTTACCAATGAAGCTTGAGCAAAAGCCATTATGGACGATGAAGCTTCTAAATATGGATGCTAGTCTTCCGGCTTTAGAAAGAGTGTAAAAACTACTAGTGTTGGTGGCTTACAGGTTCCATGCATACAAAAGTGAACGATTATACAAGGAGAAAGGTAATGATGCTAAGGCGGTGGGAAAGTTCATGCAATGACTTTTGACACATTTTGACGCCACCAACTCAGTCATATGCGCTCGAGATACTAACCTACAGAGTGTTCTCTAACCAGTTTGCCAACCATTTGGGATAACTCATCGATTGATCATCACATACCAACCACATCCATGAAGTCAGGAAAAAATGACGAATCTTGTGATCAAGCTTTTTCTTGAGAAAATGATCGATCAATCTCTCAAGGATGGGTCAATCAAGCTCGATTGAGGCCCTTTGGTTCTTTCGAACTGCCTGGAAGACTCCTATTGATCGGCACTTTACATTGTCCACTAGTTTATGTCAAGGCTTGTCATTTACAAGTGAAGCTTGAGCAAAAGCCATTATGGACGATGAAGCTACTAAATATCGATGCTAGTCTTCCAGCTTTAGAAAGAGTGTAGAAACTAGTAGTGTTGGTTGCTTAGAGGTTCCATGCATACAAAAGTGAAAGATTATACAAGGAGAAAGGTAATGATGCTAAGGCGATGGGAAAGTTCATGCAATGCCTTTTGACACATTTTGACGCCACTCACTCAGTCATATGCGCTCGAGTTACTAACCTACAGAGTGTTTTCTAACCAGTTTGCCAACAATTTGGGATAACTCATCGATTCATCATCACGTACCAACCACATCCAAGCAGTCAGGAAAAAATGACGAATCTTGTGATCAAGCGGATTCTTGAGAAAATGATCGATCAATCTCTCAAGGATGGGTCAATCAAGCTCGATTGAGGCCCTTTGGTTCTTTCGAACCGCCCGCAAGACTCCTATCGATCGGCACTTTACCTTGTCCACTAGTTTATGTCAAGGCTTGTTATTTACCAATGAAGCTTGAGCAAAAGCCATTATGGACGATGAAGCTACTAAATATGGATGCTAGTCTTCCGGTTTCGAAAGAGTGTCCAAACTACTAGTGTTGGTGGCTTACAAGTTCCATGCATACAAAAGTGAAAGATTATACAAGGAGAAAGGTAATGATGCTAAGGCGGTGGGAAAGTTCATGCAATGCCTTTTGACACATTTTGACGCCACTCACTCAGTCATATGCGCTCGAGATACTAACCTACAGAGTGTTCTCTAACCAGTTTGCCAACCATTTGGGATAACTCATCGATTGATCATCACATACCAACCACATCCATGAAGTCGGGGAAAAAATGACGAATCTTGTGATCAAGCTTTTTCTTGAGAAAATGATCGATCAATCTCTCAAGGATGGGTCAATCAAGCTCGATTGAGGCCCTTTGGTTCTTTCGAACTGCCTGGAAGACTCCTATTGATCGGCACTTTACATTGTCCACTAGTTTATGTCAAGGCTTGTCATTTACAAGTGAAGCTTGAGCAAAAGCCATTATGGACGATGAAGCTACTAAATATCGATGCTAGTCTTCCAGCTTTAGAAAGAGTGTAGAAACTAGTAGTGTTGGTTGCTTAGAGGTTCCATGCATACAAAAGTGAAAGATTATACAAGGAGAAAGGTAATGATGCTAAGGCGGTGGGAAAGTTCATGCAATGCCTTTTGACACATTTGGACGCCACTCACTCAGTCATATGCGCTCGAGTTACTAACCTACAGAGTGTTTTCTAACCAGTTTGCCAACAATTTGGGATAACTCATCGATTCATCATTACGTACCAACCACATCCAAGCAGTCAGGAAAAAATGACGAATCTTGTGATCATGCGGATTCTTGAGAAAATGATCGATCAATCTCTCAAGGATGGGTCAATCAAGCTCGATTGAGGCCCTTTGGTTCTTTCGAACTGCCTGCAAGACTCCTATCGATCGGCACTTTACCTTGTCCACTAGTTTATGTCAAGGCTTGTCATTTACCAATGAAGCTTGAGCAAAAGCCATTATGGACGATGAAGCTTCTAAATATGGATGCTAGTCTTCCAGCTTTAGAAAGAGTGTAAAAACTACTAGTGTTGGCGGCTTACAGGTTCCATGCATACAAAAGTGAACGATTATACAAGGAGAAAGGTAATGATGCTAAGGCGGTGGGAAAGTTCATGCAATGACTTTTGACACATTTTGACGCCACCAACTCAGTCATATGCGCTCGAGATACTAACCTACAGAGTGTTCTCTAACCAGTTTGCCAACCATTTGGGATAACTCATCGATTGATCATCACATACCAACCACATCCATGAAGTCAGGAAAAAATGACGAATCTTGTGATCAAGCTTTTTCTTGAGAAAATGATCGATCAATCTCTCAAGGATGGGTCAATCAAGCTCGATTGAGGCCCTTTGGTTCTTTCGAACTGCCTGGAAGACTCCTATTGATCGGCACTTTACATTGTCCACTAGTTTATGTCAAGGCTTGTCATTTACAAGTGAAGCTTGAGCAAAAGCCATTATGGACGATGAAGCTACTAAATATCGATACTAGTCTTCCAGTTTTAGAAAGAGTGTAGAAACTAGTAGTGTTGGTTGCTTAGAGGTTCCATGCATACAAAAGTGAAAGATTATACAAGGAGAAAGGTAATGATGCTAAGGCGGTGGGAAAGTTCATGCAATGCCTTTTGACACATTTTGACGCCACTCACTCAGTCATATGCGCTCGAGTTACTAACCTACAAGTGTTTTCTAACCGGTTTGCCAACAATTTGGGATAACTCATCGATTCATCATCACGTACCAACCACATCCAAGCGATCGAGGAAAAAATGACGAATCTTGTGATCAAGCGGATTCTTGAGAAAATGATCGATCAATCTCTCAAGGATGGGTCAATCAAACTCGATTGAGGCCCTTTGGTTCTTTCGAACTGCCTGCAAGACTCCTATCGATCGGCACTTCACCTTTTCCACTAGTTTATGGCAAGGTTTGTCATTTACCTGTGAAGCTTGAGCAAAAGGCATTATGAACGATGAAGCTCCTAAATATGGATGCTACTCTTCCAGCTTTAGAAAGAAAGTACATACTAATAGTGTTGGTGGCTTACAGGTTCCATGCATACAAAAGTGAAAGATTATACAAGGAGAAAGGTAATGATGCTAAGGCGGTGGGAAAGTTCATGCAATGCCTTTTTACACATTTTGACGCCACTCACTCAGTCATATGCGCTCGAGTGACAAACCTACAGCGTGTTTTCTAACCAGTTTGCCAACAATTTGGGATAAGTCATCGATTGACCATCACATACCAACCACATCCAAGCAGTCAAGGAAAAATGACGAATCTTGTGATCAAGCGGATTCTTGAGAAAATGATCGATCAATCTCTCAAGGATGGGTCAATCAAGCTCGATTGAGGCCCTTTGGTTCTTTCGAACTGCCTGCAAGACTCCTATCGATCGGCACTTTACCTTGTCCACTAGTTTATGTCAAGGCTTGTCATTTACCAATGAAGCTTGAGCAAAAGCCATTATGGACGATGAAGCTTCTAAATATGGATGCTAGTCTTCCGGCTTTAGAAAGAGTGTAAAAACTACTAGTGTTGGTGGCTTACAGGTTCCATGCATACAAAAGTGAACGATTATACAAGGAGAAAGGTAATGATGCTAAGGCGGTGGGAAAGTTCATGCAATGACTTTTGACACATTTTGACGCCACCAACTCAGTCATATGCGCTCGAGTTACTAACCTCTAGAGTGTTTTCTAACCAGTTTGCCAACCATTTGGGATAACTCATCGATTGATCATAACATACCAACCACATCCAAGCAATCAAGAAAAAATGACGAATCTTGTGATTAATCGGATTCTTGAGAAAATGATCGATCAATCTCTCAAGGATGGGTCAATCAAGCTCGATTGAGGCCCTTTGGTTCTTTCAAACTGCCTGCAAGACTCCTATCGATCGGCACTTCACCTTGTCCACTAGTTTATGTAAAGGCTTGTCATTTACCAGTGAAGCTTGAGCAAAAGCCATTATGAATGATGAAGGTACTAAATATGGATGCTAGTCTTCCAGCTTTAGAAAGAATGTACAAACTTCTAGTGTTGGTGGCTTACAGGTTTCATGCATACAAAAGTGAACGATTATATAAGGAGAGTGCTAATGATGCTAAGGCGGTGGGAAAGTTCATGCAATGCCTTTTGACACATTTTGTCGCCACTCACTCAGTCATATGCGCTCGAGTTACTAACCTTTAGAGTGTTTTCTAACCATTTTGCCAACCATTTGGGATAACTCATCGATTGATCATCACATACAGACCACATCCAAGCAGTCAGGAAAAAATGATGAATCTTGTGATCAAGCGTTTTCTTGAGAAAATGATCGATCAATCTCTCAAGGATGGGTCAATCAAGCTCGATTGAGCCCCTTTGGTTCTCTCGAACTGCCTCCAAGACTCCTATCGATCGGCACTTTACCTTGTCCACTAGTTTATGTCAAGGCTTGTCATTTACCAGTGAAGTTTGAGCAAAAGCCATTATGGACGATGAAGCTACTTAATATGGATGCTAGTCTTCCAGCTTTAGAAAAAATGTACAAACTACTAGTGTTGGTGGCTTACAGGTTCCATGCATACGAAAGTGAACGATTATACATGGAGAATGGTAATGATGCTAAGGCGGTGGGAAAGTTCATGCAATGCCTTTTGACATATTTTGACACCACTCACTTAGTCATATGCGCTCGAGTTACTAACCTTGAGAGGTTTTTCTAAGCAGTTTGCCAACCATTTGGGATAACTCATCGATTGATCATCACATACCAACCACATCCAAGCGGTCAGGAAAAAATGATGAATCTTGTGATCAAGCGGATTCTTGAGAAAATGATCAATCAATCTCTCAAGGATTGATCAATCAAGGTCGATTGAGGCCCTTTGGTTCTTTCGAATTGTCTGCAAGACTCCGATCAATCGGCACTTCACCTTGTCCACTAGTTTATGTCAAGGCTTATCATTTACCAGTGAAGCTTGAGCGAAAGCCATTATGGATGATGAAGCTACTAATATGGATGCTAGTCTTCCAGCTTTAGAGTGTACAAACTACTAGTGTTCGTGGCTTACAGGTTCCATGCATACAAAAGTGAAAGATTATACAAGGAGAAAGGTAATGATGCTAAGGCAGTGGGAAAGTTTATGCATTGCCTTTTGACACATTTTGACGCCACTCGCTTAGTCATATGCGTTCGAGTTAGTAACCTTCAGATTCTTTTCTAACCAGCTTGCCAACTATTTGGGATAACTCATCGATTAATCATCACATACAAACCACATTGATGCGTTCAGGAACAAATGATGAATCTTGTGATCAAGCGAATTCTTGAGAAAATGATCGATCAATCTCTCAAGGATTTGCAAATAAAGCTCGATTGAGGACCTTTGGTTCTTTCGAACTGCCTGCAAGACTCTTATCGATCGGCACTTCACCCAGTCCACTAGTTTATGTCAAGGCTTGTCATGTACCAGTGAAGCTTGAGCAAAAGCCATTATGGACGATCAAGCTACTAAATAGGGATGCTAGTCTTCCAACTTTAGAAAGAATGTACAAATTACTAGTGTTGGTGGCTTACAGGTTCCATGCAAACAAAAGTGAACGATTATACAAGGAGAAAGGTAATGATTCTAAGCCGGTGGGAAACTTCATGCAATGCCATTTGACACATTTTGACGCCACTCACTCAGTCAAATGCGTTCGAGTTAGTAACCTTCAGATTCTTTTCTAACGAGCTTGCCAACTATTTGGGATAACTCATCGATTAATCATCACATACAAACCACATTGAAGCGGTCACGAACAAATGATGAATCTTGTGATCAAGCGGATTCTTGAGAAAATGATCGATCAATCTCTCAAGGATTTGTAAATAAAGATCGATTGAGGACCTTTGGTTCTTTCGAACTGCGTGCAAGACTCTTATCGATCGGCACTTCGCCTAGTCCACTAGTTTATGTCAAAGCTTGTCATGTACCAGTGAAGCTTGAGACAAAGCCATTATGGACGATCAATCTACTAAATAGGGATGCTAGTCTTCCAACTTTAGAAAGAATGTACAAACTACTAGTGTTGGTGGCTTACAGGTTCCATGCAAACAAAAGTGAACGATTATACAAGGAGAAAGGTAATGATTCTAAGGCGGTGGGAAACTTCATGCAATGCCATTTGACACATTTTGACGCCACTCACTCAGTCAAATGCGTTCGAGTTAGTAACCTTCAGATTCTTTTCTAACCAGCTTGCCAACTATTTGGGATAACTCATCGATTAATCATCACATACCAACCACATTGAAGCGGTCAGGGACAAATGATGAATCTTGTGATCAAGCGAATTCTTGAGAAAATGATCGATCAATCTCTCAAGGATTTGTAAATAAAGCTCGATTGAGGACCTTTGGTTCTTTCGAACTGCCTGCAAGACTCTTATCGATCGGCACTTCACCCAGTCCACTAGTTTATGTCAAGGCTTGTCATGTACCAGTGAAGCTTGAGTAAAAGCCATTATGGACGATCAAGCTACTAAATAGGGATGCTAGTCTTCCAACTTTAGAAAGAATGTACAAACTACTAGTATTGGTGGCTTACAGGTTCCATGCAAACAAAAGTGAACGATTATACAAGGAGAAAGGTAATGATTCTAAGGCGGTGGGAAACTTCATGCATTGCCTTTTGACACATTTTGACGCCACTCGCTCAGTCACATGCGTTCGAGTTAGTAACCTTCAGATTCTTTTCTAACCAGCTTGCCAACCATTTGGGATAACTCATCGATTGATCATCACATACCAACCACATCCATGAAGGCAGGAAAAAATGACGAATCTTGTGATCAACCTTTTTCTTGAGAAAATGATCGATCAATCTCTCCAGGATGGGTCAATCAAGCTCGATTGAGGCCCTTTGGTTCTTTCGAACTGCCTGCAAGACTCCTATCGATCGACACTTTGCCTTGTCCACTAGTTTATGTCAAGGCTTGTCATTTACCAGTGAAGCTTGAGCAAAAGCCATTATGAATGATGAAGGTACTAAATAGGGATGCTAGTCTTCCAGGTTTAGAAAGAATGTACAAACTTCTAGTGTTGGTGGCTTACAGGTTTCATGCATACAAAAGTGAACGATTATATAAGGAGCGTGCTAATGATGCTAAGGCGGTGGGAAAGTTCATGCAATGCCTTTTGACACATTTTGTCGCCACTCACTCAGTCATATGCGCTCGAGTTACTAACCTTTAGAGTGTTTTCTAACCATTTTGCCAACCATTTGGGATAACTCATCGATTGATCATTACATACCAACCACATCCAAGCAGTCAGGAAAAAATGATGAATCTTGTGATCAAGCGTTTTCTTGAGAAAATGATCGATCAATCTCTCAAGGATGGGTCAATGAAGCTTCATTGAGGCCCTTTGGTTCTTTCGAACTGCCTCCAAGACTCCTATCGATCGGCACTTTACCTTGTCCACTAGTTTATGTCAAGGCTTGTCATTTACTAGTGAAGTTTGAGCAAAAGCCATTATGGACGATGAAGCTACTTAATATGGATGCTAGTCTTCCAGCTTTAAAAAGAATGTACAAACTACTAGTGTTGGTGGCTTACAGGTTCCATGCATACGAAAGTGAACGATTATATATGGAGAAAGGTAATGATGCTAAGGCGGTGGGAAAGTTCATGCAATGCCTTTTGACACATTTTGACACCACTCACTTAGTCATATGCGCTCGAGTTACTAACCTTCAGAAGTTTTTCTAAGCAGTTTGTCAACTATTTGGGATAACTCATCGATTGATCATCACATACCAACCACATCCAAAGCGGTGAGGAAAAAATGACGAATCTTGTGATCAAGCGGATTCTTGAGAAAATGATCGATCAATCTCTAAAGGATGGGTCAATTAAACTCGATTGAGGCCCTTTTGTTCTTTCGAACTACCTTCAAGACTCCTATCGATCAGCACTTCACCTTTTCCACTAGTTTATGTCAAGGTTTGTCATTTAGTAGTGAAGCTTGAGCAACAGCCATTATGGACGATTAAGCTACTAAATATTGATGCTAGTCTATAAGCTTTAGAAAGAAAGTACAAACTACTAGTGTTGGTGGCATACAGGTTCCATGCATAAAAAAGTGAACGATTATACAAGGAGAGGGCTAATGATGCTAAGGCGGTGGGAAAGTTCATGCAATGCCTTTTGACACATTTTGACGCCACTCACTCACTCATATGCGCTCGAGTTACTAAACTTGAGAGGTTTTTCTAAGCAATTTGCCAACCATTTGGGATAACTCATCGATTGATCATCACATACCAACCACATCCAAGCGGTCAGGAAAAAATGATGAATCTTGTGATCAAGCGGATTCTTGAGAAAATGATCGATCAATCTCTCAAGGATTGTTCTAGTAACGTCGATTGAGGCCCTTTGGTTCTTTCGAACTGCCTGCAAGACTCCTATCGATCGGTACTTCACCTTGTCCACTAGTTTATGGCAAGGCTTGGCATTTACCAGTGATGCTTGAGCAAAAGCCATTATGGATGATGAAGCTACTAAATATGGATGCTAGTCTTCCAGCATTAGAAAGAAAGTACAAATTACTAGTGTTAGTGGCATACAGGTTCCATGCATAAAAAGTGAACGATTATACAAGGAGAAAGGCAATGATGCTAAAGCGGTGGGAAACTTCAAGCAATGCCGTTTGATACATTTTGATGCCACTCAATCAGTCATATGCGTCCGAGTTAATAACCTTCAGATTCTTTTCTAACCAGCTTGCCAACTATTTGAGATAAGTAATCGATTAATCATGACATACCAACCACATCCTAGCGGTCAGGAAAAAATGATGAATCTTGCGATCAAGCGGATTCTTGAGAAAATGATCAATCAATCTCTCACGGATTGATCAATCAAGGTCGATTGAGGCCCTTTGGTTCTTTCGAACTGTCTGCAAGACTCCTATCGATCGGCACTTCACCTTGTCCACTAGTTTATGTCAAGGCTTATCATTTACCAGTGAAGCTTGAGCGAAAGCCATTATGGATGATGAAGCTACTAATATGGATGCTAGTCTTCCAGCTTTAGAAAGAGTGTACAAACTACTAGTGTTCGTGGCTTACAGATTCCATGCACACAAAAGTGAAAGATCATACAAGGAGAAAGGTAATGATGCTAAGGCGGTGGGAAAGTTCATGCATTGCCTTTTGACACATTTTGATGCCACTCGCTCAGTCATATGCGTTCGAGTTAGTAACCTTCAGATTCTTTTCTAACCAGCTTGCCAACTATTTGGGATAACTCATCGATTAATCATCACATATAAACCATATTGAAGCGGTCAGGAACAAATGATGAATCTTGTGATCAAGCGGATTCTTGAGAAAATGATCGATCAATCTCTCAAGGATTTGTAAATAAAGCTCGATTGAGGACCTTTGGTTCTTTCAAACTGCCTGCAAGACTCTTATCGATCGGCACTTCACCCAGTCCACTAGTTTATGTCAAGGCTTGTCATGTACCAGTGAAGCTTGAGCAAAAGCCATTATGGACGATCAAACTACTAAATAGGGATGCTAGTCTTTCAACTTTAGAAAGAATGTACAAACTACTAGTGTTGGTGGCTTACAGGTTCCATGCAAACAAAAGTGAACGATTATACAAGGAGAAAGGTAATGATTCTAAGGCGGTGGGAAACTTCATGCAATGCCATTTGACACATTTTGACGCCACTCACTCCGTCATATGCGTTCGAGTTAGTAACCTTCAGATTTTTTTCTAACCAGCTTGCCAACTATTTGGGATAACTCATCGATTAATCATCACATACAAACCACATTGAAGCGGTCAGGAACAAATGATGAATCTTGTGATCAAGCGGATTCTTAAGAAAATGATCGATCAATCTCTCAAGGATTTGTAAATAAAGCTCGATTGAGGACCTTTGGTTCTTTCGAACTGCCTGCAAGACTCTTATCGATCGGCACTTCACCCAGTCCACTAGTTTATGTCAAGGCTTGTCATGTACTAGTGAAGCTTGAGCAAAAGCCATTATGGACGATCAAGCTACTAAATAGGGATGCTAGTCTTCCAACTTTAGAAAGAATGTACAAACTACTAGTGTTGGTGGCTTACAGGTTCCATGCAAACAAAAGTGAACGATTATACAAGGAGAAAGGTAATGATTCTAAGGCGGTGGGAAACTTCATGCAATGCCATTTGACACATTTTGACGCCACTCACTTAGTCATATGCGTTCGAGTTAGTAACCTTCAGATTCTTTTCTAACCAGCTTGCCAACTATTTGGGATAACTCATCGATTAATCATCACATACAAACCACATTGAAGCGATCAGGAACAAATGATGAATCTTGTGATCAAGCGGATTCTTGAGAAAATGATCGATCAATCTCTCAAGGATTTGTAAATAAAGCTCGATTGAGGACCTTTGGTTCTTTTGAACTGCCTGCAAGACTCTTATCGATCGGCACTTTACCCTATCCACTAGTTTTTGTCAAGGCTTTTCATGTACCAGTGAAGCTTGAGCAAATGCCATTATGGACTATCAAGCTACTAAATAGGGATGGTAGTCTTCCAGCTTTAGAATGAATGTACAAACTACTAGTGTTGGTGGCTTACAGATTCCATGCATACACAAGTGAATGATTATACAAGGAGAAAGGTAATGATGCTAAGGCGGTGGGAAAGTTCATGCAATTCCTTTTTGACACATTTTGACGCCACTCACTTAGTCATATGCGCTCGAGTTACTAACCTTCAGAGTTTTTTCTAACCAGTTTGCCAACTATTTTGGATAACTCATCGATTGATCATCACATACCAACCACATCCAAGTGGTCAGTAAAAAATGATGAATCTTGTGATCAAGCAGATTCAGGAGACAATGATCGATCAATCTCTAAAGGATTTGTCAATCAAGCTCGATTGAAGCCCTTTGGTTCTTTCGAACTTCCTGCAAGACTCCTATCAATCGGCACTTCACCTTGTCCACTAGTTTATGTCAAGGCTTGTCATTTACCAGTGAAGCTTGAGCAAAACACATTATGGACGATGAAGCTACTAAATATGGATGCTACTCTTCTAGCTTTAGAAAGAAAGTACAGACTACTAGTGTTGGTGGCTTACAGGTTCCATGCATACAAAAGTGAACGATTATACAATGAGAAAGGTAATGATGCTAAGGCGGTGGGAAAGTTCATGCATTGCCTTTTGACACATTTTGACGCCACTCGCTCAATCATATGCGATCGAGTTAGTAACCTTCAGATTCTTTTCTAACCAGCTTGCCAACCATTTGGGATAACTCATCGATTGATCATCACCTACCAACCACATCCAAGCAGTCAGGAAAAAATGACGAATCTTGTGATCAAGCGGATTCTTAAGAAAAGATCGATCAATCTCTCAAGGATGGGTTAATCAAGCTCGATTGAGGCCCTTTGGTTCTTTCGAACTGCCTGCAAGACTCCTATCGATCGGCACTTTACCTTGTCCACTAGTTTATGTCAAGGCTTGTTATTTACCAGTGAAGCTTGAGCAAAAGCCATTATGGATGATGAAGCTACTAAATATGGATGCTAGTCTTCGAGCTTTCGAAAGAGTGTCCAAACTACTAGTGTTGGTGGCTTACAAGTTCCATGCATACAAAAGTGAAAGATTATACAAGGAGAAAGGTAATGATGCTAAGGCGGTGGGAAAGTTCATGCATTGCCTTTTGACACATTTTGACGCCACTCGCTCAATCATATGCGTTCGAGTTAGTAACCTTCAGATTCTTTTCTAACCAGCTTGCCAACCATTTGGGATAACTCATCGATTGATCATCACATACCAACCACATCCATGAAGGCAGGAAAAAATGACGAATCTTGTGATCAAGCTTTTTCTTGAGAAAATGATCGATCAATCTCTCAAGGATGGGTCAATCAAGCTCAATTGATGCCCTTTGGTTCTTTCGAACTGCCTGCAAGACTCCTATTGATCGGCACTTTACATTGTCCACTAGTTTATATCAAGGCTTGTCATTTACAAGTGAAGCTTGAGCAAAACCCATTATGGACGATGAAGCTACTAAATATGGATGCTAGTCTTCCAGCTTTAGAAAGAGTGTACAAACTAGTAGTGTTGGTGGGTTAGAGGTTCCATGCATACAAAAGTGAAAGATTATACAAGGAGAAAGGTAATGATGCTAAGGCGATGGGAAAGTTCATGCAATGCCTTTTGACACATTTTGACGCCACTCACTCAGTCATATGCGCTCGAGTTACTAACCTACAGAGTGTTTTCTAACCAGTTTGCCAACAATTTGGGATAACTCATCGATTCATCATCACGTACCAACCACATCCAAGCAGTCAGGAAAAAATGACGAATCTTGTGATCAAGCGGATTCTTGAGAAAATGATCGATCAATCTCTCAAGGATGGGTCAATGAAACTCGATTGAGGCCCTTTGGTTCTTTCGAACTGCCTGCAAGACTCCTATCGATCGGCACTTCACCTTTTCCACTAGTTTATGGCAAGGCTTGTCATTTACCTATGAAGGTTGAGCAAAAGCCATTATGAACGATGAAGCTACTAAATATGGATGCTACTCTTCCAGATTTTGAAAGAAAGTACATACTAATTGTGTTGGTGGCTTACAGGTTCCATGCATACAAAAGTGAACGATTATACAAGGAGAAAGGTAATGATGCTAAGGCGGTGGGAAAGTTCATGCAATGCCTTTTGACACATTTTGACGCCACCAACTCAGTCATATGCGCTTGAGTTACTAACCTTCAGAGTGTTTTCTAACCAGTTTGCCAACCATTTGGGATAAGTCATATATTGACCATCACATACCAACCACATCCAAGCAGTCAAGAAAAAATGACGAATCTTGCGATCAAGCGGATTCTTAAGAAAATGATCGATCAATCTCTCAAGGATGGGTCAATCAAGCTCGATTGAGGCCCTTTGTTTCTTTTTAACTGCCTGCAAGACTCCTATCGATCGGCACTTTACCTTGTCCATTAGTTTATGTCAAGGCTTGTCATTTACCAGTGAAGCATGAGCAAAAGCCATTATGGACGATGAAGCTACTAAATATGGATGCTAGTCTTCCAGCTTTAGAAAGAGTGTAAAAACTACTAGTGTTGGTGGCTTACAGGTTCCATGCATACACAAGTGAACGATTATACAAGGAGAAAGGTAATGATGCTAAGGAGGTGGGAAAGTTCATGCAATGCCTTTTGACACATTTTGACGCCACTAACTCAGTCATATGCGCTTGAGTTACTAACCTTCAGAGTGTTTTCTAAGCTGTTTGCCAATCATTTGTTATAAATCATCGATTGATCATCACATACCAACCACATCCAAGCAGTCAGGAAAAGATGATGAATCTTGTGATCAAGCGGATTCTTGAGAAAACGATCGATTAATCTCACAAGGATTGGTCTTTCAAGCTCGATTGAAGCCCTTTGGCTCTTTCGAACTGCATTCAATACTCCTATCGATCGGCACTTCACCTTTTCCACTAGTTTATGGAAAGGCTTGTCATTGAACAGTGAAGCTTGAGCAACAGCCATTATGGACGATTAAGCTACTAAATATTGATGCTAGTCTATCAGCTTTAGAAAGAAAGTACAAACTACTAGTGTTGGTGGCTTACAGGTTCCATGCATACTAAAGTGAACGATTATACAAAGAGAGTGTTAATGATGCTAAGGTAGTGGGAAAGTTCATGCAATGCCTTTTGACACATTTTGACGCCACTCACTCAGTCATATGCGCTCGAGTTACTAACCTCTAGAGTGTTTTCTAACATGTTTTCCAACCATTTGGGATAACTCATCGATTGATCATCACATACCAACCACATCCAAGCAGTCAAGAAAAAATGACGAATCTTGTGATCAAGCGGATTCTTGAGAAAATGATCGATCAATCTCTCAAGGATGGGTCAATCAAGCTCGATTGAGGCCCTTTGGTTCTTTCGATCTGCCTGCAAGACTCCTATCGATCGGCACTTTACCTTATCCACTAGTTTATGTCAAGGCTTGTCATTTACCAGTGAAGCTTGAGCAAAAGCCATTATGGACGATGAAGCTACTAAATATGGATGCTAGTCTTCCAACTTTAGAAAGAATGTACAAACTACTAGTGTTGGTGGCTTACAGGTTCCATGCATACAAAAGTGAACGATTATACAAGGAGAGTACTAATGGTGCTAAGGCGGTGGGAAAGTTCATGCAATGGCTTTTGACACATTTTGACGCCACTCACTTAGTCATATGTGCTCGAGTTACTAACCTTTATAGTGTTTTCTAACCAGTTTGCCAACCATTTGGGATAACTCATCTATTGATCATCACATACCAACCACATCCAAGCAGTCAGGAAAAATGATGAATCTTCTGATCAAGCGGATTCTTGAGAAAATGATCGATCAATCTCTCAAGGATGGGTCAATCAAGCTCGATTGAGGCCCTTTGGTTATTTCGAACTGCCTGCAAGACTCCTATCGATCGGCACTTTACCTTGTCCACTAGTTTATGTCAAGGCTTGTCATTTACCAGTGAAGCTTAAGCAAAAGCCATTATGGACGATGAAGGTACTAAATATAGATGCTAGTCTTCCAGCTTTAGAAAGAATGTACAAACTACTAGTGTTGGTGGCTTACAGGTTCCATGCATACAAAAGTGAACGATTATACAAGGAGAGTGCTAATGATGCTAAGGCGGTGGGAAAGTTCATGCAATGCCTTTTGACACATTTTGACGCCACTCACTTAGTCATATGTGCTCGAGTTACTAACCTTTATATTGTTTTCTAACCAGTTTGCTAACCATTTGGGATAACTCATCTATTGATCATCACATACCAACCACATCCAAGCAGTCAAGAAAAAATGATGAATCTTGTGATCAAGCGGATTCTTGAGAAAATGATCGATCAATCTCTCAAGGATGGGTCAATCAAGCTCGATTGAGGCCCTTTGGTTCTTTCGAACTGCCTGCAAGACTCCTATCGATCGGCACTTTACCTTGTCCACTAGTTTACGTCAAGGCTTGTCATTTACCAGTGAAGCTTAAGCAAAAGCCATTATGGACGATGAAGGTACTAAATATGGATGCTAGTCTTCCAGCTTTAGAAAGAATGTACAAACTACTAGTGTTGGTGGCTTACAGGTTCCATGCATACAAAAGTGAACGATTATACAAGGAGAGTGCTAATGATGCTAAGGCGGTGGGAAAGTTCATGCAATGCCTTTTGACACATTTTGACGCCACTCACTCAGTCATATGCGCTCGAGTTACTAACCTTTCGAGTGTTTTCTATCTAGTTTGCCAACCATTTGGGATAACTCATCGATTGATCATCACATACCAACCACATCCAAGCAGTCAGGAAAAAATGATGAATCTTGTGATCAAGCGGATTCTTGAGAAAATGATCGATCAATCTCTCAAGGATGGGTCAATCAAGCTCGATTGAGGCCCTTTGGTTCTTTCGATCTGCCTGCAAGAGTCCTATCGATCGGCACTTGACCTTGTCCACTAGTTTATGTCAAGGCTTGTCATTTACCAGTGAAGCTTGAGCAAAAGCCATTATGGACGATGAAGGTACTAAATATGGATGCTAGTCTTCCAGCTTTAGAAAGAATGTACAAACTACCAGTGTTGGTGGCTTACATGTTCCATGCATACAAAAGTGAACGATTATATAAGGAGAGTGCTAATGATGCTAAGGCGGTGGGAAAGTTCATGCAATGCCTTTTGACACATTTTGACGACACTCACTCAGTCATATGCGCTCGAGTTACTAACCTTTAGAGTGTTTTCTAACCAGTTTTCCAACCATTTGGGATAACTCATCAATTGATCATCACATACCAATCACATCCAAACAGTCCGGAAAAAATGATGTATCTTGTGATCAAGCGGATTCTTGAGAAAATGATCGATCAATCTCTCAAGGATGGGTCAATCAAGCTCGATTGAGGCCCTTTGGTTCTTTCGAACTGCCTGCAAGACTCCTATCGATCGGCACTTTACCTTGTCCACTAGTTTACGTCAAGGCTTGTCATTTACCAGTGAAGCTTGAGCAAAAGCCATTATGGACGATGAAGGTACTAAATATGGATGCTAGTCTTCCAGCTTTAGAAGGAATGTACAAAGTACTAGTGTTGGTGGCTTACAGGTTCCATGCATACAAAAGTGAACGATTATACAAGGAGAGTGCTAATGATGCTAAGGCGGTGGGAAAGTTCATGCAATGCCTTTTGACACATTTTGACGCCACTCACTCAGTCATATGCGCTCGAGTTACTAACCTTTCGAGTGTTTTCTATCTAGTTTGCCAACCATTTGGGATAACTCATCGATTGATCATCACATACCAACCACATCCAAGCGAAATCGAAAAAAATGATGAATCTTGTGATCAAGCGGATTCTTGAGAAAATGATCGATCAATCTCTCAAGGATGGGTCAATCAAGCTCGATTGAGGCCCTTTGGTTCTTTCGATCTGCCTGCAAGAGTCCTATCGATCGGCACTTGACCTTGTCCACTAGTTTATGTCAAGGCTTGTCATTTACCAGTGAAGCTTGAGCAAAAGCCATTATGGACGATGAAGGTACTAAATATGGATGCTAGTCTTCCAGCTTTAGAAAGAATGTACAAACTACTAGTGTTGGTGGCTTACATGTTCCATGCATACAAAAGTGAACGATTATATAAGGAGAGTGCTAATGATGCTAAGGCGGTGGGAAAGTTCATGCAATGCCTTTTGACACATTTTGACGACACTCACTCAGTCATATGCGCTCGAGTTACTAACCTTTAGAGTGTTTTCTAACCAGTTTTCCAACCATTTGGGATAACTCATCGATTGATCATCACATACCAATCACATCCAAGCGACGTCGAAAAAAAATGATGTATCTTGTGATCAAGCGGATTCTTGAGAAAATGATCGATCAATCTCTCAAGGATGGGTCAATCAAGCTCGATTGAGGCCCTTTGGTTCTTTCGATCACTGCCCGCAAGACTCCTATCGATCGGCACTTTACCTTGTCCACTAGTTTATGTCAAGGCTTGTCATTTACCAGTGAAGCTTGAGCAAAAGCCATTATGGACGATGAAGGTACTAAATATGGATGCTAGTCTTCCAGCTTTAGAAAGAATGTACAAACTACTAGTGTTGGTGGCTTACGTGTTCCATGCATACAAAAGTGAACGATTATACAAGGAGAGTGCTAATGATGCTAAGGCGGTGGGAAAGTTCATGCAATGCCTTTTGACACATTTTGACGCCACTCACTTAGTCATATGTGCTCGAGTTACTAACCTTTATATTGTTTTCTAACCAGTTTGCCAACCATTTGGGATAACTCATCTATTGATCATCACATACCAACCACATCCAAGCAGTCAGGAAAAAATGATGAATCTTGTCATCAAGCGGATTCTTGAGAAAATGATCGATCAATCTCTCAAGGATGGGTCAATCAAGCTCGATTGAGGCCCTTTGGTTCTTTCGAACTGCCTGCAAGACTCCTATCGATCGGCACTTTACCTTGTCCACTAGTTTATGTCAAGGCTTGTTATTTACCAGTGAAGCTTAAGCAAAAGCCATTATGGACGATGAAGGTACTAAAGATGGATGCTAGTCTTCCAGCTTTAGAAAGAATGTACAAACTACTAGTGTTGGCGGCTTACAGGTTCCATGCATACAAAAGTGAACGATTATACAAGGAGAGTGCTAATGATGCTATGGCGGTGGGAAAGTTCATGCAATGCCTTTTGACACATTTTGACGCCACTCACTCAGTCATATACGCTCGAGTTACTAACCTTTAGAGTGTTTTCTATCTAGTTTGCCAACAATTTGGGATAACTCATCGATTGATCATCACATACCAACCACATCCAAGCAGTCAGGAAAAAATGATGAATCTTGTGATCAAGCGGATTGTTGAGAAAATGATCGATCAATCTCTCAAGGATGGGTCAATCAAGCTCGATTGAGGCCCTTTGGTTCTTTCGATCTGCCTGCAAGAGTCCTATCGATCGGCACTTGACCTTGTCCACTAGTTTATGTCAAGGCTTGTCATTTACCAGTGAAGCTTGAGCAAAAGCCATTATGGACGATGAAGGTACTAAATATGGATGCTAGTCTTCCAGCTTTAGAAAGAATGTACAAACTACTAGTGTTGGTGGCTTACAGTGTTCCATGCATAAAAAAGTGAACGATTATACAAGTAGAGGGCTAATGATGCTAAGGCGGTGGGAAAGTTCATGCAATGCCTTTTGACACATTTTGACGCCACTCACTCAGTCATATGCGCTCGAGTTACTAACCTCTAGAGTGTTTTCTAACATGTTTTCCAACCATTTGGGATAACATCGATTGATCATCACATACCAACCACATCCAAGCAGTCAAGAAAAAATGACGAATCTTGTGATCAAGCGGATTCTTGAGAAAATGATCGATCAATCTCTCAAGGATGGGTCAATCAAGCTCGATTGAGGCCCTTTGGTTCTTTCGAACTGCCTGCAAGACTCCTATCGATCGGCACTTTACCTTATCCACTAGTTTATGTCAAGGCTTGTCATTTACCAGTGAAGCTTGAGCAAAAGCCATTATGGACGATAAAGCTACTAAATATGGATGCTAGTCTTCCAACTTTAGAAAGAATGTACAAACTACTAGTGTTGGTGGCTTACAGGTTCCATGCATACAAAAGTGAACGATTATACAAGGAGAGTACTAATGGTGCTAAGGCGGTGGGAAAGTTCATGCAATGCCTTTTGACACATTTTGACGCCACTCACTTAGTCATATGTGCTCGAGTTACTAACCTTTATAGTGTTTTCTAACCAGTTTGCCAACCATTTGGGATAACTCATCTATTGATCATCACATACCAACCACATCCAAGCAGTCAGGAAAAATGATGAATCTTGTGATCAAGCGGATTCTTGAGAAAATGATCGATCAATCTCTCAAGTATGGGTCAATCAAGCTCGATTGAGGCCCTTTGGTTCTTTCGAACTGCCTGCAAGACTCCTATCGATCGGCACTTTACCTTGTCCACTAGTTTATGTCAAGGCTTGTCATTTACCAGTGAAGCTTAAGCAAAAGCCATTATGGACGATGAAGGTACTAAATATAGATGCTAGTCTTCCAGCTTTAGAAAGAATGTACAAACTACTAGTGTTGGTGGCTTACAGGTTCCATGCATACAAAAGTGAACGATTATACAAGGAGAGTGCTAATGATGCTAAGGCGGTGGGAAAGTTCATGCAATGCCTTTTGACACATTTTGACGCCACTCACTTAGTCATATGTGCTCGAGTTACTAACCTTTATATTGTTTTCTAACCAGTTTGCCAACCATTTGGGATAACTCATCTATTGATCATCACATACCAACCACATCCAAGCAGTCAGGAAAAAATGATGAATCTTGTGATCAAGCGGATTCTTGAGAAAATGATCGATCAATCTCTCAAGGATGGGTCAATCAAGCTCGATTGAGGCCCTTTGGTTCTTTCGATCTAACCGCAAGACTCCTATCGATCGGCACTTTACCTTGTCCACTAGTTTATGTCAAGGCTTGTCATTTACCAGTGAAGCTTGAGCAAAAGCCATTATGGACGATGAAGGTACTAAATATGGATGCTAGTCTTCCAGCTTTAGAAAGAATGTACAAACTACTAGTGTTGGTGGCTTACAGGTTCCATGCATAAAAAAGTGAACGATTATACAAGTAGAGGGCTAATGATGCTAAGGCGGTGGGAAAGTTCATGCAATGCCTTTTGACACATTTTGACGCCACTCACTCAGTCATATGCGCTCGAGTTACTAACCTCTAGAGTGTTTTCTAACATGTTTTCCAACCATTTGGGATAACATCGATTGATCATCACATACCAACCACATCCAAGCAAGTCAAGAAAAAATGACGAATCTTGTGATCAAGCGGATTCTTGAGAAAATGATCGATCAATCTCTCAAGGATGGGTCAATCAAGCTCGATTGAGGCCCTTTGGTTCTTTCGAACTGCCTGCAAGACTCCTATCGATCGGCACTTTACCTTATCCACTAGTTTATGTCAAGGCTTGTCATTTACCAGTGAAGCTTGAGCAAAAGCCATTATGGACGATAAAGCTACTAAATATGGATGCTAGTCTTCCAACTTTAGAAAGAATGTACAAACTACTAGTGTTGGTGGCTTACAGGTTCCATGCATACAAAAGTGAACGATTATACAAGGAGAGTACTAATGGTGCTAAGGCGGTGGGAAAGTTCATGCAATGCCTTTTGACACATTTTGACGCCACTCACTTAGTCATATGTGCTCGAGTTACTAACCTTTATAGTGTTTTCTAACCAGGTTTGCCAACCATTTGGGATAACTCATCTATTGATCATCACATACCAACCACATCCAAGCAAATCGAGGAAAAATGATGAATCTTGTGATCAAGCGGATTCTTGAGAAAATGATCGATCAATCTCTCAAGTATGGGTCAATCAAGCTCGATTGAGGCCCTTTGGTTCTTTCGAACTGCCTGCAAGACTCCTATCGATCGGCACTTTACCTTGTCCACTAGTTTATGTCAAGGCTTGTCATTTACCAGTGAAGCTTAAGCAAAAGCCATTATGGACGATGAAGGTACTAAATATAGATGCTAGTCTTCCAGCTTTAGAAAGAATGTACAAACTACTAGTGTTGGTGGCTTACAAGTTCCATGCATACAAAAGTGAACGATTATACAAGGAGAGTGCTAATGATGCTAAGGCGGTGGGAAAGTTCATGCAATGCCTTTTGACACATTTTGACGCCACTCACTTAGTCATATGTGCTCGAGTTACTAACCTTTATATTGTTTTCTAACCGGTTTGCCAACCATTTGGGATAACTCATCTATTGATCATCACATACCAACCACATCCAAGCAGTCAGGAAAAAATGATGAATCTTGTCATCAAGCGGATTCTTGAGAAAATGATCGATCAATCTCTCAAGGATGGGTCAATCAAGCTCGATTGAGGCCCTTTGGTTCTTTCGAACTGCCTGCAAGACTCCTATCGATCGGCACTTTACCTTGTCCACTAGTTTATGTCAAGGCTTGTCATTTACCAGTGAAGCTTAAGCAAAAGCCATTATGGACGATGAAGGTACTAAATATGGATGCTAGTCTTCCAGCTTTAGAAAGAATGTACAAACTACTAGTGTTGGTGGCTTACAGGTTCCATGCATACAAAAGTGAACGATTATACAAGGAGAGTGCTAATGATGCTAAGGCGGTGGGAAAGTTCATGCAATTCCTTTTGACACATTTTGACGCCACTCACTCAGTCATATGCGCTCGACTTACTAACCTTTAGAGTGTTTTCTATCTAGTTTGCCAACCATTTGGGATAACTCATCGATTGATCATCACATACCAACCACATCCAAGCAGTCAGGAAAAAATGATGAATCTTGTGATCAAGCGGATTCTTGAGAAAATGATCGATCAATCTCTCAAGGATGGGTCAATCAAGCTCGATTGAGGCCCTTTGGTTCTTTCGATCTAACTGCAAGAGCCCTATCGATCGGCACTTGACCTTGTCCACTAGTTTATGTCAAGGCTTGTCATTTACCAGTAAAGCTTGAGCAAAAGCCATTATGGACGATGAAGGTACTAAATATGGATGCTAGTCTTCCAGCTTTAGAAAGAATGTACAAACTACTAGTGTTGGTGGCTTACATGTTCCATGCATACAAAAGTGAACGATTATAAAAGGAGAGTGCTAATGATGCTAAGGCGGTGGGAAAGTTCATGCAATGCCTTTTGACACATTTTGACGACACTCACTCAGTCATATGCGCTCGAGTTACTAACCTTTAGAGTGTTTTCTAACCGGTTTTCCAACCATTTGGGATAACTCATCGATTGATCATCACATACCAACCACATCCAAACGATCCGGAAAAAATGATGAATCTTGTGATCAAGCGGATTCTTGAGAAAATGATCGATCAATCTCTCAAGGATGGGTCAATCAAGCTCGATTGAGGCCCTTTGGTTCTTTCGATCTGCCTGCAAGAGTCCTATCGATCGGCACTTGACCTTGTCCACTAGTTTATGTCAAGGCTTGTCATTTACCAGTGAAGCTTGAGCAAAACCCATTATGGACGATGAAGGTACTAAATATGGATGCTAGTCTTCTAGCTTTAGAAGGAATGTACAAAGTACTAGTGTTGGTGGCTTATAGGTTCCATGCATACAAAAGTGAACGATTATATAAGGAGAGTGCTAATGATGCTAAGGCGGTGGGAAAGTTCATGCAATGCCTTTTGACACATTTTGACGCCACTCACTCAGTCATATGCGCTCGAGTTACTAACCTTTAGAGTGTTTTCTAACCAGTTTGCCAACCATTTGGGATAACTCATCGATTGATCATCACATACCAACCACATCCAAGCAGTCAGGAAAAAATGATGAATCTTGTGATCAAGCGGATTCTTGAGAAAATGATCGATCAATCTCTCATGGATGGGTCAATGAAGCTCGATTGAGGCCCTTTGGTTCTTTCGAACTGCCTCCAAGACTCCTATCGATCGACACTTTACCTTGTCCACTAGTTTATGTCAAGGCTTGTCATTTACCAGTGAAGTTTGAGCAAAAGCCATTATGGACGATGAAGCTACTTAATATGGATGCTAGTCTTCCAGCTTTAGAAAGAATGTACAAACTACTAGTGTTGGTGGCTTACGGTGTTCCATGCATACGAAAGTGAACGATTATACATGGAGAAAGGTAATGATGCTAAGGCGGTGGGAAAGTTCATGCAATGCCTTTTGACACATTTTGACACCACTCACTTAGTCATATGCGCTCGAGTTACTAACCTTCGATGATTTTCTAACTAAGCGGTTGGCAACTATTTGGGATAACTCATCGATTGATCATCACATACCAACCACATCCAAAGCGGTGAGGAAAAATGACGAATCTTGTGATCAAGCGGATTCTTGAGAAAATGATCGATCAATCTGTAAAGGATGGGTCAATTAAACTCGATTAAGGCCCTTTGGTTCTTTCGAACTACCTTCAAGACTCCTATCGATCAGCACTTCACCTTTTCCACTAGTTTATGTCAAGGCTTGTCATTTACTAGTGAAGCCTGAGCAACAACCATTATGGACGATTAAGCTACTAAATATTGATGCTAGTCTATGAGCTTTAGAAAGAAAGTGCAAACTACTAGTGTTGGTAGCTTAGAGGTTCCATGCATAAAAAAGTGAACGATTATACAAGTAGAGGGCTAATGATGCTAAGGCGGTGGGAAAGTTCATGCAATGCCTTTTGACACATTTTGACGCCACTCACTCAGTCATATGCGCTCGAGTTACTAACCTTTAGAGTGTTTTCTATCTAGTTTGCCAACCATTTGGGATAACTCATCGATTGATCATCACATACCAACCACATCCAAGCAGTCGGGGAAAAAATGATGAATCTTGTGATCAAGCGGATTCTTGAGAAAATGATCGATCAATCTCTCAAGGATGGGTCAATCAAGCTCGATTGAGGCCCTTTGGTTCTTTCGATCCGCCCGCAAGAGTCCTATCGATCGGCACTTGACCTTGTCCACTAGTTTATGTCAAGG
This sequence comes from Linum usitatissimum, assembly GCA_030674075.2. Taxonomy (NCBI): domain Eukaryota; kingdom Viridiplantae; phylum Streptophyta; class Magnoliopsida; order Malpighiales; family Linaceae; genus Linum; species Linum usitatissimum. Next base: position 49,657 of record JAUJYP020001514.1, on the reverse strand, counting down.
CTTGTCATTTACCGGTGAAGCTTGAGCAAAAGCCATTATGGACGATGAAGGTACTAAATATGGATGCTAGTCTTCCGGCTTTAGAAGGAATGTACAAAGTACTAGTGTTGGTGGCTTACATGTTCCATGCATACAAAAGTGAACGATTATATAAGGAGAGTGCTAATGATGCTAAGGCGGTGGGAAAGTTCATGAAATGCCTTTTGACACATTTTGACGCCACTCACTCAGTCATATGCGCTCGAGTTACTAACCTTTAGAGTGTTTTCTAACCAGTTTGCCAACCATTTGGGATAACTCATCGATTGATCATCACATACCAACCACATCCAAACAGTCCGGAAAAAATGATGAATCTTGTGATCAAGCGGATTCTTGAGAAAATGATCGATCAATCTCTCAAGGATGGGTCAATCAAGCTCGATTGAGGCCCTTTGGTTCTTTCGATCTGCCTGCAAGAGTCCTATCGATCGGCACTTGACCTTGTCCACTAGTTTATGTCAAGGCTTGTCATTTACCAGTGAAGCTTGAGCAAAAGCCATTATGGACGATGAAGGTACTAAATATGGATGCTAGTCTTCCAGCTTTAGAAGGAATGTACAAAGTACTAGTGTTGGTGGCTTACAGGTTCCATGCATACAAAAGTGAACGATTATATAAGGAGAGTGCTAATGATGCTAAGGCGGTGGGAAAGTTCATGAAATGCCTTTTGACACATTTTGACGCCACTCACTCAGTCATATGCGCTCGAGTTACTAACCTTTAGAGTGTTTTCTAACCAGTTTGCCAACCATTTGGGATAACTCATCGATTGATCATCACATACCAACCACATCCAAGCAGTCAGGAAAAAATGATGAATCTTGTGATCAAGCGGATTCTTGAGAAAATGATCGATCAATCTCTCATGGATGGGTCAATGAAGCTCGATTGAGGCCCTTTGATTCTTTCGAACTGCCTCCAAGTCTCCTATCGATCGGCACTTTACCTTGTCCACTAGTTTATGTCAAGGCTTGTCATTTACCAGTGAAGTTTGAGCAAAAGCCATTATGGACGATGAAGCTACTTAATATGGATGCTAGTCTTCCAGCTTTAGAAAGAATGTACAAACTACTAGTGTTGGTGGCTTACAGGTTCCATGCATACGAAAGTGAACGATTATACATGGAGAAAGCTAATGACGCTAAGGCGGTGGGAAAGTTCATGCAATGCCTTTTGACACATTTTGACACCACTCACTTAGTCATATGCGCTCGAGTTACTAACCTTTAGTGATTTTTCTAAGCAGTTTGCCAACTATTTGGGATAACTCATCGATTGATCATCACATACCAACCACATCCAAAGCGGTGAGGAAAAATGACGAATCTTGTGATCAAGCGGATTCTTGAGAAAATGATCGATCAATCTGTAAAGGATGGGTCAATTAAACTCGATTGAGGCCCTTTGGTTCTTTCGAACTACCTTCAAGACTCCTATCGATCAGCACTTCACCTTTTCCACTAGTTTATGTCAAGGCTTGTCATTTACTAGTGAAGCTTGAGCAACAGCCATTATGGACGATTAAGCTACTAAATATTGATGCTAGTCTATGAGCTTTAGAAAGAAAGTAGAAACTACTAGTGTTGGTAGCTTACAGGTTCCATGCATAAAAAAGTGAACGATTATACAAGTAGAGGGCTAATGATGCTAAGGTGGTGGGAAAGTTCATGCAATGCCTTTTGACACATTTTGACGCCACTCACTCAGTCATATGCGCTCGAGTTACTAACCTTTAGAGTGTTTTCTAACCAGTTTTCCAACCATTTGGGATAACTCATCGATTGATCATCACATACCAACCACATCCAAACAGTCCGGAAAAAATGATGAATCTTGTGATCAAGCGGATTCTTGAGAAAATGATCGATCAATCTCTCAAGGATGGGTCAATCAAGCTCGATTGAGGCCCTTTGGTTCTTTCGATCTGCCTGCAAGAGTCCTATCGATCGGCACTTGACCTTGTCCACTAGTTTATGTCAAGGCTTGTCATTTACCGGTGAAGCTTGAGCAAAAGCCATTATGGACGATGAAGGTACTAAATATGGATGCTAGTCTTCCAACTTTAGAAGGAATGTACAAAGTACTAGTGTTGGTGGCTTACGGGTTCCATGCATACAAAAGTGAACGATTATATAAGGAGAGTGCTAATGATGCTAAGGCGGTGGGAAAGTTCATGAAATGCCTTTTGACACATTTTGACGCCACTCACTCGGTCATATGCGCTCGAGTTACTAACCTTTAGAGTGTTTTCTAACCGGTTTGCCAACCATTTGGGATAACTCATCGATTGATCATCACATACCAACCACATCCAAGCAATCGGGAAAAAAATGATGAATCTTGTGATCAAGCGGATTCTTGAGAAAATGATCGATCAATCTCTCATGGATGGGTCAATGAAGCTCGATTGAGGCCCTTTGATTCTTTCGAACTGCCTCCAAGTCTCCTATCGATCGGCACTTTACCTTGTCCACTAGTTTATGTCAAGGCTTGTCATTTACCAGTGAAGTTTGAGCAAAAGCCATTATGGACGATGAAGCTACTTAATATGGATGCTAGTCTTCCAGCTTTAGAAAGAATGTACAAACTACTAGTGTTGGTGGCTTACGGTGTTCCATGCATACGAAAGTGAACGATTATACATGGAGAAAGGTAATGACGCTAAGGCGGTGGGAAAGTTCATGCAATGCCTTTTGACACATTTTGACACCACTCACTTAGTCATATGCGCTCGAGTTACTAACCTTCGATGATTTTTCTAACCGGTTTGCCAACTATTTGGGATAACTCATCGATTGATCATCACATACCAACCACATCCAAAGCGGTGAGGAAAAAATGACGAATCTTGTGATCAAGCGGATTCTTGAGAAAATGATCGATCAATCTGTAAAGGATGGGTCAATTAAACTCGATTGAGGCCCTTTGGTTCTTTCGAACTACCTTCAAGACTCCTATCGATCAGCACTTCACCTTTTCCACTAGTTTATGTCAAGGCTTGTCATTTACTAGTGAAGCTTGAGCAACAGCCATTATGGACGATTAAGCTACTAAATATTGATGCTAGTCTATGAGCTTTAGAAAGAAAGTAGAAACTACTAGTGTTGGTAGCTTACGTGTTCCATGCATAAAAAAGTGAACGATTATACAAGTAGAGGGCTAATGATGCTAAGGTGGTGGGAAAGTTCATGCAATGCCTTTTGACACATTTTGACGCCACTCACTCGGTCATATGCGCTCGAGTTACTAACCTTTAGAGTGTTTTCTAACCGCTTTTCCAACCATTTGGGATAACTCATCGATTGATCATCACATACCAACCACATCCAAACAGTCCGGAAAAAATGATGAATCTTGTGATCAAGCGGATTCTTGAGAAAATGATCGATCAATCTCTCAAGGATGGGTCAATCAAGCTCGATTGAGGCCCTTTGGTTCTTTCGATCTGCCTGCAAGAGTCCTATCGATCGGCACTTGACCTTGTCCACTAGTTTATGTCAAGGCTTGTCATTTACCAGTGAAGCTTGAGCAAAAGCCATTATGGACGATGAAGGTACTAAATATGGATGCTAGTCTTCCAGCTTTAGAAGGAATGTACAAAGTACTAGTGTTGGTGGCTTACAGGTTCCATGCATACAAAAGTGAACGATTATATAAGGAGAGTGCTAATGATGCTAAGGCGGTGGGAAAGTTCATGAAATGCCTTTTGACACATTTTGACGCCACTCACTCAGTCATATGCGCTCGAGTTACTAACCTTTAGAGTGTTTTCTAACTAGTTTGCCAACCATTTGGGATAACTCATCGATTGATCATCACATACCAACCACATCCAAGCAATCGGAAAAAAAATGATGAATCTTGTGATCAAGCGGATTCTTGAGAAAATGATCGATCAATCTCTCATGGATAGGTCAATGAAGCTCGATTGAGGCCCTTTGGTTCTTTCGAACCGCCTCCAAGACTCCTATCGATCGGCACTTTACCTTGTCCACTAGTTTATGTCAAGGCTTGTCATTTACCAGTGAAGTTTGAGCAAAAGCCATTATGGACGATGAAGCTACTTAATATTGATGCTAGTCTTCCAGCTTTAGAAAGAATGTACAAACTACTAGTGTTGGTGGCTTACAGGTTCCATGCATACGAAAGTGAACGATTATACATGGAGAAAGGTAATGATGCTAAGGCGGTGGGAAAGTTCATGCAATGCCTTTTGACACATTTTGACACCACTCACTTAGTCATATGCGCTCGAGTTACTAACCTTCAGTGATTTTTCTAAGCAGTTTGCCAACTATTTGGGATAACTCATCGATTGATCATCACATACCAACCACATCCAAAGCGGTGAGGAAAAATGACGAATCTTGTGATCAAGCGGATTCTTGAGAAAATGATCGATCAATCTGTAAAGGATGGGTCAATTAAACTCGATTGAGGCCCTTTGGTTCTTTCGAACTACCTTCAAGACTCCTATCGATCAGCACTTCACCTTTTCCACTAGTTTATGTCAAGGCTTGTCATTTAGTAGTGAAGCTTGAGCAACAGCCATTATGGACGATTAAGCTACTAAATATTGATGCTAGTCTATGAGCTTTAGAAAGAAAGTACAAACTACTAGTGTTGGTAGCTTACAGGTTCCATGCATAAAAAAGTGAACGATTATACAAGTAGAGGGCTAATGATGCTAAGGTGGTGGGAAAGTTCATGCAATGCCTTTTGCACATTTTGACGCCACTCACTCAGTCATATGCGCTCGAGTTACTAACCTTTAGAGTGTTTTCTATCTAGTTTGCCAACCATTTGGGATAACTCATCGATTGATCATCACATACCAACCACATCCAAGCAGTCAGGAAAAAATGATGAATCTTGTGATCAAGCGGATTGTTGAGAAAATGATCTATCAATCTCTCAAGGATGGGTCAATCAAGCTCGATTGAGGCCCTTTGGTTCTTTCGATCTGCCTGCAAGAGTCCTATCGATCGGCACTTGATCTTGTCCACTAGTTTATGTCAAGGCTTGTCATTTACCAGTGAAGCTTGAGCAAAAGCCATTATGGACGATGAAGGTACTAAATATGGATGCTAGTCTTCCGGCTTTAGAAAGAATGTACAAACTACTAGTGTTGGTGGCTTACATGTTCCATGCATACAAAAGTGAACGATTATATAAGGAGAGTGCTAATGATGCTAAGGCGGTGGGAAAGTTCATGCAATGCCTTTTGACACATTTTGACGACACTCACTCAGTCATATGCGCTCGAGTTACTAACCTTTAGAGTGTTTTCTAACCAGTTTTCCAACCATTTGGGATAACTCATCGATTGATCATCACATACCAACCACATCCAAACAGTCCGGAAAAAATGATGAATCTTGTGATCAAGCGAATTCTTGAGAAAATGATCGATCAATCTCTCAAGGATGGGTCAATAAACCCCGATTGAGGCCCTTTGGTTCTTTCGATCTGCCTGCAAGAGTCCTATCGATCGGCACTTTACCTTGTCCACTAGTTTATGTCAAGGCTTGTCATTTACCAGTGAAGCTTGAGCAAAAGCCATTATGGACGATGAAGGTACTAAATATGGATGCTAGTCTTCCAGCTTTAGAAGGAATGTACAAAGTACTAGTGTTGGTGGCTTACAGGTTCCATGCATACAAAAGTGAACGATTATATAAGGAGAGTGCTAATGATGCTAAGGCGGTGGGAAAGTTCATGAAATGCCTTTTGACACATTTTGACGCCACTCACTCAGTCATATGCGCTCGAGTTACTAACCTTTAGAGTGTTTTCTAACTAGTTTGCCAACCATTTGGGATAACTCATCGATTGATCATCACATACCAACCACATCCAAGCAGTCAGGAAAAAATGATGAATCTTGTGATCAAGCGGATTCTTGAGAAAATGATCGATCAATCTCTCATGGATAGGTCAATGAAGCTCGATTGAGGCCCTTTGGTTCTTTCGAACTGCCTCCAAGACTCCTATCGATCGGCACTTTACCTTGTCCACTAGTTTATGTCAAGGCTTGTCATTTACCAGTGAAGTTTGAGCAAAAGCCATTATGGACGATGAAGCTACTTAATATGGATGCTAGTCTTCCAGCTTTAGAAAGAATGTACAAACTACTAGTGTTGGTGGCTTACAGGTTCCATGCATACGAAAGTGAACGATTATACATGGAGAAAGGTAATGATGCTAAGGCGGTGGGAAAGTTCATGCAATGCCTTTTGACACATTTTGACACCACTCACTTAGTCATATGCGCTCGAGTTACTAACCTTCGATGATTTTTCTAAGCAGTTTGCCAACTATTTGGGATAACTCATCGATTGATCATCACATACCAACCACATCCAAAGCGGTGAGGAAAAATGACGAATCTTGTGATCAAGCGGATTCTTGAGAAAATGATCGATCAAAGGATGGGTCAATTAAACTCGATTGAGGCCCTTTGGTTCTTTCGAACTACCTTCAAGACTCCTATCGATCAGCACTTCACCTTTTCCACTAGTTTATGTCAAGGCTTGTCATTTACTAGTGAAGCTTGAGCAACAGCCATTATGGACAATTAAGCTACTAAATATTGATGCTAGTCTATGAGCTTTAGAAAGAAAGTACAAACTACTAGTGTTGGTAGCTTACAGGTTCCATGCATAAAAAAGTGAACGATTATACAAGTAGAGGGCTAATGATGCTAAGGTGGTGGGAAAGTTCATGCAATGCCTTTTGCACATTTTGACGCCACTCACTCAGTCATATGCGCTCGAGTTACTAACCTTTAGAGTGTTTTCTATCTAGTTTGCCAACCATTTGGGATAACTCATCGATTGATCATCACATACCAACCACATCCAAGCGATCGGGGAAAAAATGATGAATCTTGTGATCAAGCGGATTGTTGAGAAAATGATCGATCAATCTCTCAAGGATTGGTCAATCAAGCTCGATTGAGGCCCTTTGGTTCTTTCGATCCTGCTCGCAAGAGTCCTATCGATCGGCACTTGATCTTGTCCACTAGTTTATGTCAAGGCTTGTCATTTACCGGTGAAGCTTGAGCAAAAGCAATTATGGACGATGAAGGTACTAAATATGGATGCTAGTCTTCCGGCTTTAGAAAGAATGTACAAACTTCTAGTGTTGGTGGCTTACATGTTCCATGCATACAAAAGTGAACGATTATATAAGGAGAGTGCTAATGATGCTAAGGCGGTGGGAAAGTTCATGCAATGCCTTTTGACAGAATTTGACGATACTCACTCAGTCATATGCGCTCGAGTTACTAACCTTTAGAGTGTTTTCTAACCAGTTTTCCAACCATTTGGGATAACTCATCGATTGATCATCACATACCAACCACATCCAAACGATCCGGAAAAAATGATGAATCTTGTGATCAAGCGAATTCTTGAGAAAATGATCGATCAATCTCTCAAGGATGGGTCAATAAACCCCGATTGAGGCCCTTTGGTTCTTTCTATCTGCCTGCAAGAGTCCTATCGATCGGCACTTTACCTTGTCCACTAGTTTATGTCAAGGCTTGTCATTTACCAGTGAATCTTGAGCAAAAGCCATTATGGACGATGAAGGTACTAAATATGGATGCTAGTCTTCCGGCTTTAGAAGGAATGTACAAAGTACTAGTGTTGGTGGCTTACAGGTTCCATGCATACAAAAGTGAACGATTATATAAGGAGAGTGCTAATGATGCTAAGGCGGTGGGAAAGTTCATGCAATGCCTTTTGACACATTTTGACGCCACTCACTCAGTCATATGCGCTCGAGTTACTAACCTTTAGAGTGTTTTCTAACCAGTTTGCCAACCATTTCGGATAACTCATCGATTGATCATCACATACCAACCACATCCAAGCGATCGGGGAAAAAATGATGAATCTTGTGATCAAGCGGATTCTTGAGAAAATGATCGATCAATCCCTCATGGATGGGTCAATGAAGCTCGATTGAGGCCCTTTGGTTCTTTCGAACTGCCTCCAAGACTCCTATCGATCGGCACTTTACCTTGTCCACTAGTTTATGTCAAGGCTTGTCATTTACCAGTGAAGTTTGAGCAAAAGCCATTATGGACGACGAAGCTACTTAATATGGATGCTAGTCTTCCGGCTTTAGAAAGAATGTACAAACTACTAGTGTTGGTGGCTTACAGGTTCCATGCATACGAAAGTGAACGATTATACATGGAGAAAGGTAATGATGCTAAGGCGGTGGGAACGTTCATGCAATGCCTTTTGACACATTTTGACACCACTCACTTAGTCATATGCGCTCGAGTTACTAACCTTCAGTGATTTTTCTAAGCGGTTGCCAACTATTTGGGATAACTCATCGATTGATCATCACATACCAACCACATCCAAAGCGGTGAGGAAAATTGACGAATCTTGTGATCAAGCGGATTCTTCAGAAAATGATCGATCAATCTCTAAAGGATGGGTAAATTAAACTCGATTGAGGCCCTTTGGTTCTTTCGAACTACCTTCAAGACTCCTATCGATCAGCACTTCACCTTTTCCACTAGTTTATGTCAAGGCTTGTCATTTACTAGTGAAGCTTGAGCAACAGCCATTATGGACGATTAAGCTACTAAATATTGATGCTAGTCTATGAGCTTTAGAAAGAAAGTACAGACTACTAGTGTTGGTGGCTTACAGGTTCCATGCATAAAAAAGTGAACGATTATACAAGTAGAGGGCTAATGATGCTAAGGCGGTGGGAAAGTTCATGCAATGCCTTTTGACACATTTTGATGCCACTCACTCACTCATATGCGCTCCAGTTACTAACCTTCAGAGGTTTTTCTAAGCAGTTTGCCAACCATTTGGGATAACTCATCGATTGATCATCACATACCAACCACATCCAAGCGCTCAGGAAAAAATGATGAATCTTGTGATCAATTGGATTCTTGAGAAAATGATCGATCAATCTCTCAAGGATGGGCCAATCAAGCTCGATTGAGGCCCTTTGGTTCTATCGAACTGCCTGCAAGACTCCTATCGATCGGAACTTTAGCTTGTCCACTAGTTTATGTCAAGGTTTGTCATTTACCAGTGAAGCTTGAGCAAAAGCCATTATGGACGATGAAGCTACTAAATATGGATGCTAGTCTTCCAGCTTTAGAAAGAATGTTCAAACTACTAGTGTTGGTGGCTTACAGGTTCCGTGCATACAAAAGTGAACGATTATACAAGGAGAGTGCTAATGATGCTAAGGCAGTGGGAAAGTTCATGCAATGCCTTTTGACACATTTGACGCCACTCACTCAGTTATATGCGCTTGAGTTACTAACCTTCAGAGTGTTTTGTAAGCAGTTTGCCAACCCTTTGGGATAAATCATCGATTGATCATCACATACGAATCACATCCAAGCAGTCAGGAAAAGATGATGAATCTTGTGATCAAGCGGATTCTTGAGAAAATTATCGATTAATCTCACAAGGATTGGTCAATCAAGCTCGATTGAAGCCCTTTGGCTCTTTCGAACTGCCTTCAACACTCCTATCGATCAGCACTTCACCTTTTCCACTAGTTTATGGAAAGGCTTGTCATTTACCAGTGAAGCTTGAGCAACAGCCATTATGGACGATTCAGCTACTTAATATTGATGCTAGTCTATCAGCTTTAGAAAGAATGTACGAACGACTAGTGTTGGTGGCATACAGGTTCCATGCATACAAAAGTGAACGATTATACAAGGATAGTGCTAATGATGATAAGGCGGTGGGAAAGTTCATGCAATGCCTTTTGACACATTTTGACGCCACTCACTCACTCATATGCGCTCGAGTTACTAACCTTTAGAGTGTTTTCTATCTAGTTTGCCAACCATTTGGGATAACTCATCGATTGATCATCACATACCAACCACATCCAAGCAGTCAGGAAAAAATGATGAATCTTGTGATCAAGCGGATTCTTGAGAAAATGATCGATCAATCTCTCAAGGATGGGTCAATCAAGCTCGATTGAGGCCCTTTGGTTCTTTCGATCCGCCCGCAAGAGTCCTATCGATCGGCACTTGACCTTGTCCACTAGTTTATGTCAAGGCTTGTCATTTACCGGTGAAGCTTGAGCAAAAGCCATTATGGACGATGAAGGTACTAAATATGGATGCTAGTCTTCCGGCTTTAGAAGGAATGTACAAAGTACTAGTGTTGGTGGCTTACGGGTTCCATGCATACAAAAGTGAACGATTATATAAGGAGAGTGCTAATGATGCTAAGGCGGTGGGAAAGTTCATGAAATGCCTTTTGACACATTTTGACGCCACTCACTCGGTCATATGCGCTCGAGTTACTAACCTTTAGAGTGTTTTCTAACCGGTTTGCCAACCATTTGGGATAACTCATCGATTGATCATCACATACCAACCACATCCAAACAGTCCGGAAAAAATGATGAATCTTGTGATCAAGCGGATTCTTGAGAAAATGATCGATCAATCTCTCAAGGATGGGTCAATCAAGCTCGATTGAGGCCCTTTGGTTCTTTCGATCTGCCTGCAAGAGTCCTATCGATCGGCACTTGACCTTGTCCACTAGTTTATGTCAAGGCTTGTCATTTACCGGTGAAGCTTGAGCAAAAGCCATTATGGACGATGAAGGTACTAAATATGGATGCTAGTCTTCCGGCTTTAGAAGGAATGTACAAAGTACTAGTGTTGGTGGCTTACGGGTTCCATGCATACAAAAGTGAACGATTATATAAGGAGAGTGCTAATGATGCTAAGGCGGTGGGAAAGTTCATGAAATGCCTTTTGACACATTTTGACGCCACTCACTCGGTCATATGCGCTCGAGTTACTAACCTTTAGAGTGTTTTCTAACCGGTTGCCAACCATTTGGGATAACTCATCGATTGATCATCACATACCAACCACATCCAAGCGATCGGGAAAAAAATGATGAATCTTGTGATCAAGCGGATTCTTGAGAAAATGATCGATCAATCTCTCATGGATGGGTCAATGAAGCTCGATTGAGGCCCTTTGATTCTTTCGAACCGCCTCCAAGTCTCCTATCGATCGGCACTTTACCTTGTCCACTAGTTTATGTCAAGGCTTGTCATTTACCGGTGAAGTTTGAGCAAAAGCCATTATGGACGATGAAGCTACTTAATATGGATGCTAGTCTTCCGGCTTTAGAAAGAATGTACAAACTACTAGTGTTGGTGGCTTACAGGTTCCATGCATACGAAAGTGAACGATTATACATGGAGAAAGGTAATGACGCTAAGGCGGTGGGAAAGTTCATGCAATGCCTTTTGACACATTTTGACACCACTCACTTAGTCATATGCGCTCGAGTTACTAACCTTCAGTGATTTTTCTAAGCAGTTTGCCAACTATTTGGGATAACTCATCGATTGATCATCACATACCAACCACATCCAAAGCGGTGAGGAAAAATGACGAATCTTGTGATCAAGCGGATTCTTGAGAAAATGATCGATCAATCGTAAAGGATGGGTCAATTAAACTCGATTGAGGCCCTTTGGTTCTTTCGAACTACCTTCAAGACTCCTATCGATCAGCACTTCACCTTTTCCACTAGTTTATGTCAAGGCTTGTCATTTACTAGTGAAGCTTGAGCAACAGCCATTATGGACGATTAAGCTACTAAATATTGATGCTAGTCTATGAGCTTTAGAAAGAAAGTAGAAACTACTAGTGTTGGTAGCTTACAGGTTCCATGCATAAAAAAGTGAACGATTATACAAGTAGAGGGCTAATGATGCTAAGGTGGTGGGAAAGTTCATGCAATGCCTTTTGACACATTTTGACGCCACTCACTCAGTCATATGCGCTCGAGTTACTAACCTTTAGAGTGTTTTCTAACCGGTTTTCCAACCATTTGGGATAACTCATCGATTGATCATCACATACCAACCACATCCAAACGATCCGGAAAAAATGATGAATCTTGTGATCAAGCGGATTCTTGAGAAAATGATCGATCAATCTCTCAAGGATGGGTCAATCAAGCTCGATTGAGGCCCTTTGGTTCTTTCGATCACGCCCGCAAGAGTCCTATCGATCGGCACTTGACCTTGTCCACTAGTTTATGTCAAGGCTTGTCATTTACCGGTGAAGCTTGAGCAAAAGCCATTATGGACGATGAAGGTACTAAATATGGATGCTAGTCTTCCGGCTTTAGAAGGAATGTACAAAGTACTAGTGTTGGTGGCTTACGGGTTCCATGCATACAAAAGTGAACGATTATATAAGGAGAGTGCTAATGATGCTAAGGCGGTGGGAAAGTTCATGAAATGCCTTTTGACACATTTTGACGCCACTCACTCGGTCATATGCGCTCGAGTTACTAACCTTTAGAGTGTTTTCTAACCGGTTTGCCAACCATTTGGGATAACTCATCGATTGATCATCACATACCAACCACATCCAAGCAGTCAGGAAAAAATGATGAATCTTGTGATCAAGCGGATTCTTGAGAAAATGATCGATCAATCTCTCATGGATGGGTCAATGAAGCTCGATTGAGGCCCTTTGATTCTTTCGAACTGCCTCCAAGTCTCCTATCGATCGGCACTTTACCTTGTCCACTAGTTTATGTCAAGGCTTGTCATTTACCAGTGAAGTTTGAGCAAAAGCCATTATGGACGATGAAGCTACTTAATATGGATGCTAGTCTTCCAGCTTTAGAAAGAATGTACAAACTACTAGTGTTGGTGGCTTACAGGTTCCATGCATACGAAAGTGAACGATTATACATGGAGAAAGGTAATGACGCTAAGGCGGTGGGAAAGTTCATGCAATGCCTTTTGACACATTTTGACACCACTCACTTAGTCATATGCGCTCGAGTTACTAACCTTCAGTGATTTTTCTAAGCAGTTTGCCAACTATTTGGGATAACTCATCGATTGATCATCACATACCAACCACATCCAAAGCGGTGAGGAAAAATGACGAATCTTGTGATCAAGCGGATTCTTGAGAAAATGATCGATCAATCCGTAAAGGATGGGTCAATTAAACTCGATTGAGGCCCTTTGGTTCTTTCGAACTACCTTCAAGACTCCTATCGATCGGCACTTCACCTTTTCCACTAGTTTATGTCAAGGCTTGTCATTTACTAGTGAAGCTTGAGCAACGACCATTATGGACGATTAAGCTACTAAATATTGATGCTAGTCTATGAGCTTTAGAAAGAAAGTAGAAACTACTAGTGTTGGTAGCTTACGGGTTCCATGCATAAAAAAGTGAACGATTATACAAGTAGAGGGCTAATGATGCTAAGGTGGTGGGAAAGTTCATGCAATGCCTTTTGACACATTTTGACGCCACTCACTCAGTCATATGCGCTCGAGTTACTAACCTTTAGAGTGTTTTCTAACCGGTTTTCCAACCATTTGGGATAACTCATCGATTGATCATCACATACCAACCACATCCAAACGATCCGGAAAAAATGATGAATCTTGTGATCAAGCGGATTCTTGAGAAAATGATCGATCAATCTCTCAAGGATGGGTCAATCAAGCTCGATTGAGGCCCTTTGGTTCTTTCGATCCGCCCGCAAGAGTCCTATCGATCGGCACTTGACCTTGTCCACTAGTTTATGTCAAGGCTTGTCATTTACCGGTGAAGCTTGAGCAAAAGCCATTATGGACGATGAAGGTACTAAATATGGATGCTAGTCTTCCGGCTTTAGAAGGAATGTACAAAGTACTAGTGTTGGTGGCTTACGGGTTCCATGCATACAAAAGTGAACGATTATATAAGGAGAGTGCTAATGATGCTAAGGCGGTGGGAAAGTTCATGAAATGCCTTTTGACACATTTTGACGCCACTCACTCAGTCATATGCGCTCGAGTTACTAACCTTTAGAGTGTTTTCTAACTAGTTTGCCAACCATTTGGGATAACTCATCGATTGATCATCACATACCAACCACATCCAAGCGATCGGGGAAAAAATGATGAATCTTGTGATCAAGCGGATTCTTGAGAAAATGATCGATCAATCTCTCATGGATAGGTCAATGAAGCTCGATTGAGGCCCTTTGGTTCTTTCGAACTGCCTCCAAGACTCCTATCGATCGGCACTTTACCTTGTCCACTAGTTTATGTCAAGGCTTGTCATTTACCAGTGAAGTTTGAGCAAAAGCCATTATGGACGATGAAGCTACTTAATATTGATGCTAGTCTTCCAGCTTTAGAAAGAATGTACAAACTACTAGTGTTGGTGGCTTACAGGTTCCATGCATACGAAAGTGAACGATTATACATGGAGAAAGGTAATGATGCTAAGGCGGTGGGAAAGTTCATGCAATGCCTTTTGACACATTTTGACACCACTCACTTAGTCATATGCGCTCGAGTTACTAACCTTCAGTGATTTTTCTAAGCGGTTGCCAACTATTTGGGATAACTCATCGATTGATCATCACATACCAACCACATCCAAAGCGGTGAGGAAAAATGACGAATCTTGTGATCAAGCGGATTCTTGAGAAAATGATCGATCAATCTCGTAAAGGATGGGTCAATTAAACTCGATTGAGGCCCTTTGGTTCTTTCGAACTACCTTCAAGACTCCTATCGATCGGCACTTCACCTTTTCCACTAGTTTATGTCAAGGCTTGTCATTTAGTAGTGAAGCTTGAGCAACGACCATTATGGACGATTAAGCTACTAAATATTGATGCTAGTCTATGAGCTTTAGAAAGAAAGTACAAACTACTAGTGTTGGTAGCTTACAGGTTCCATGCATAAAAAAGTGAACGATTATACAAGTAGAGGGCTAATGATGCTAAGGTGGTGGGAAAGTTCATGCAATGCCTTTTGCACATTTTGACGCCACTCACTCAGTCATATGCGCTCGAGTTACTAACCTTTAGAGTGTTTTCTATCTAGTTTGCCAACCATTTGGGATAACTCATCGATTGATCATCACATACCAACCACATCCAAGCGATCGGGAAAAAAATGATGAATCTTGTGATCAAGCGGATTGTTGAGAAAATGATCTATCAATCTCTCAAGGATGGGTCAATCAAGCTCGATTGAGGCCCTTTGGTTCTTTCGATCTGCCTGCAAGAGTCCTATCGATCGGCACTTGATCTTGTCCACTAGTTTATGTCAAGGCTTGTCATTTACCAGTGAAGCTTGAGCAAAAGCCATTATGGACGATGAAGGTACTAAATATGGATGCTAGTCTTCCAGCTTTAGAAAGAATGTACAAACTACTAGTGTTGGTGGCTTACATGTTCCATGCATACAAAAGTGAACGATTATATAAGGAGAGTGCTAATGATGCTAAGGCGGTGGGAAAGTTCATGCAATGCCTTTTGACACATTTTGACGACACTCACTCAGTCATATGCGCTCGAGTTACTAACCTTTAGAGTGTTTTCTAACCAGTTTTCCAACCATTTGGGATAACTCATCGATTGATCATCACATACCAACCACATCCAAACGATCCGGAAAAAATGATGAATCTTGTGATCAAGCGAATTCTTGAGAAAATGATCGATCAATCTCTCAAGGATGGGTCAATAAACCCCGATTGAGGCCCTTTGGTTCTTTCGATCTGCCTGCAAGAGTCCTATCGATCGGCACTTTACCTTGTCCACTAGTTTATGTCAAGGCTTGTCATTTACCAGTGAAGCTTGAGCAAAAGCCATTATGGACGATGAAGGTACTAAATATGGATGCTAGTCTTCCAGCTTTAGAAGGAATGTACAAAGTACTAGTGTTGGTGGCTTACAGGTTCCATGCATACAAAAGTGAACGATTATATAAGGAGAGTGCTAATGATGCTAAGGCGGTGGGAAAGTTCATGAAATGCCTTTTGACACATTTTGACGCCACTCACTCAGTCATATGCGCTCGAGTTACTAACCTTTAGAGTGTTTTCTAACTAGTTTGCCAACCATTTGGGATAACTCATCGATTGATCATCACATACCAACCACATCCAAGCGATCGGGGAAAAAATGATGAATCTTGTGATCAAGCGGATTCTTGAGAAAATGATCGATCAATCTCTCATGGATAGGTCAATGAAGCTCGATTGAGGCCCTTTGGTTCTTTCGAACTGCCTCCAAGACTCCTATCGATCGGCACTTTACCTTGTCCACTAGTTTATGTCAAGGCTTGTCATTTACCAGTGAAGTTTGAGCAAAAGCCATTATGGACGATGAAGCTACTTAATATGGATGCTAGTCTTCCAGCTTTAGAAAGAATGTACAAACTACTAGTGTTGGTGGCTTACAGGTTCCATGCATACGAAAGTGAACGATTATACATGGAGAAAGGTAATGATGCTAAGGCGGTGGGAAAGTTCATGCAATGCCTTTTGACACATTTTGACACCACTCACTTAGTCATATGCGCTCGAGTTACTAACCTTCAGTGATTTTTCTAAGCAGTTTGCCAACTATTTGGGATAACTCATCGATTGATCATCACATACCAACCACATCCAAAGCGGTGAGGAAAAATGACGAATCTTGTGATCAAGCGGATTCTTGAGAAAATGATCGATCAAAGGATGGGTCAATTAAACTCGATTGAGGCCCTTTGGTTCTTTCGAACTACCTTCAAGACTCCTATCGATCAGCACTTCACCTTTTCCACTAGTTTATGTCAAGGCTTGTCATTTACTAGTGAAGCTTGAGCAACAGCCATTATGGACAATTAAGCTACTAAATATTGATGCTAGTCTATGAGCTTTAGAAAGAAAGTACAAACTACTAGTGTTGGTAGCTTACAGGTTCCATGCATAAAAAAGTGAACGATTATACAAGTAGAGGGCTAATGATGCTAAGGTGGTGGGAAAGTTCATGCAATGCCTTTTGCACATTTTGACGCCACTCACTCAGTCATATGCGCTCGAGTTACTAACCTTTAGAGTGTTTTCTATCTAGTTTGCCAACCATTTGGGATAACTCATCGATTGATCATCACATACCAACCACATCCAAGCAGTCAGGAAAAAATGATGAATCTTGTGATCAAGCGGATTGTTGAGAAAATGATCGATCAATCTCTCAAGGATTGGTCAATCAAGCTCGATTGAGGCCCTTTGGTTCTTTCGATCTGCCTGCAAGAGTCCTATCGATCGGCACTTGATCTTGTCCACTAGTTTATGTCAAGGCTTGTCATTTACCAGTGAAGCTTGAGCAAAAGCAATTATGGACGATGAAGGTACTAAATATGGATGCTAGTCTTCCAGCTTTAGAAAGAATGTACAAACTTCTAGTGTTGGTGGCTTACATGTTCCATGCATACAAAAGTGAACGATTATATAAGGAGAGTGCTAATGATGCTAAGGCGGTGGGAAAGTTCATGCAATGCCTTTTGACAGAATTTGACGATACTCACTCAGTCATATGCGCTCGAGTTACTAACCTTTAGAGTGTTTTCTAACCAGTTTTCCAACCATTTGGGATAACTCATCGATTGATCATCACATACCAACCACATCCAAACAGTCCGGAAAAAATGATGAATCTTGTGATCAAGCGAATTCTTGAGAAAATGATCGATCAATCTCTCAAGGATGGGTCAATAAACCCCGATTGAGGCCCTTTGGTTCTTTCTATCTGCCTGCAAGAGTCCTATCGATCGGCACTTTACCTTGTCCACTAGTTTATGTCAAGGCTTGTCATTTACCAGTGAATCTTGAGCAAAAGCCATTATGGACGATGAAGGTACTAAATATGGATGCTAGTCTTCCAGCTTTAGAAGGAATGTACAAAGTACTAGTGTTGGTGGCTTACAGGTTCCATGCATACAAAAGTGAACGATTATATAAGGAGAGTGCTAATGATGCTAAGGCGGTGGGAAAGTTCATGCAATGCCTTTTGACACATTTTGACGCCACTCACTCAGTCATATGCGCTCGAGTTACTAACCTTTAGAGTGTTTTCTAACCAGTTTGCCAACCATTTCGGATAACTCATCGATTGATCATCACATACCAACCACATCCAAGCAGTCAGGAAAAAATGATGAATCTTGTGATCAAGCGGATTCTTGAGAAAATGATCGATCAATCCCTCATGGATGGGTCAATGAAGCTCGATTGAGGCCCTTTGGTTCTTTCGAACTGCCTCCAAGACTCCTATCGATCGGCACTTTACCTTGTCCACTAGTTTATGTCAAGGCTTGTCATTTACCAGTGAAGTTTGAGCAAAAGCCATTATGGACGCTGAAGCTACTTAATATGGATGCTAGTCTTCCAGCTTTAGAAAGAATGTACAAACTACTAGTGTTGGTGGCTTACAGGTTCCATGCATACGAAAGTGAACGATTATACATGGAGAAAGGTAATGATGCTAAGGCGGTGGGAACGTTCATGCAATGCCTTTTGACACATTTTGACACCACTCACTTAGTCATATGCGCTCGAGTTACTAACCTTCAGTGATTTTTCTAAGCAGTTTGCCAACTATTTGGGATAACTCATCGATTGATCATCACATACCAACCACATCCAAAGCGGTGAGGAAAATTGACGAATCTTGTGATCAAGCGGATTCTTCAGAAAATGATCGATCAATCTCTAAAGGATGGGTAAATTAAACTCGATTGAGGCCCTTTGGTTCTTTCGAACTACCTTCAAGACTCCTATCGATCAGCACTTCACCTTTTCCACTAGTTTATGTCAAGGCTTGTCATTTACTAGTGAAGCTTGAGCAACAGCCATTATGGACGATTAAGCTACTAAATATTGATGCTAGTCTATGAGCTTTAGAAAGAAAGTACAGACTACTAGTGTTGGTGGCTTACAGGTTCCATGCATAAAAAAGTGAACGATTATACAAGTAGAGGGCTAATGATGCTAAGGCGGTGGGAAAGTTCATGCAATGCCTTTTGACACATTTTGATGCCACTTACTCAGTCATATGCATCCGAGTTACTAACCTTCAGAGGTTTTTCTAAGCAGTTTGCCAACCATTTGGGATAACTCATCGATTGATCATCACATACCAACCACATCCAAGCGCTCAGGAAAAAATGATGAATCTTGTGATCAATTGGATTCTTGAGAAAATGATCGATCAATCTCTCAAGGATGGGCCAATCAAGCTCGATTGAGGCCCTTTGGTTCTATCGAACTGCCTGCAAGACTCCTATCGATCGGAACTTTAGCTTGTCCACTAGTTTATGTCAAGGTTTGTCATTTACCAGTGAAGCTTGAGCAAAAGCCATTATGGACGATGAAGCTACTAAATATGGATGCTAGTCTTCCAGCTTTAGAAAGAATGTTCAAACTACTAGTGTTGGTGGCTTACAGGTTCCGTGCATACAAAAGTGAACGATTATACAAGGAGAGTGCTAATGATGCTAAGGCAGTGGGAAAGTTCATGCAATGCCTTTTGACACATTTGACGCCACTCACTCAGTTATATGCGCTTGAGTTACTAACCTTCAGAGTGTTTTGTAAGCATTTTGCCAACCCTTTGGGATAAATCATCGATTGATCATCACATACGAATCACATCCAAGCAGTCAGGAAAAGATGATGAATCTTGTGATCAAGCGGATTCTTGAGAAAATTATCGATTAATCTCACAAGGATTGGTCAATCAAGCTCGATTGAAGCCCTTTGGCTCTTTCGAACTGCCTTCAACACTCCTATCGATCAGCACTTCACCTTTTCCACTAGTTTATGGAAAGGCTTGTCATTTACCAGTGAAGCTTGAGCAACAGCCATTATGGACGATTCGGCTACTTAATATTGATGCTAGTCTATCAGCTTTAGAAAGAATGTACGAACGACTAGTGTTGGTGGCATACAGGTTCCATGCATACAAAAGTGAACGATTATACAAGGATAGTGCTAATGATGATAAGGCGGTGGGAAAGTTCATGCAATGCCTTTTGACACATTTTGACGCCACTCACTCACTCATATGCGCTCGAGTTACTAACCTTTAGAGTGTTTTCTAACTAGTTTGCCAATCATTTGGGATAACTCATCGATTGATCATCACATACGAACCACATCCAAGCAGTCAGGAAAAAATGATGAATCTTGTGATCAAGCGGATTCTTGAGAAAATGATCGATCAATCTCTCGGGGATGGGTCAATCAAGCTCGATTGAGGCCCTTTGGTTCTTTCGAACTGCCTTCAAGACCCCTATCGATCGGCACTTTAGCTTGTCCACTAGTTTATGTCAAGGTTTGTCATTTACCAGTGAAGCTTGAGCAAAAGCCATTATGGACGATGAAGCTACTAAATATGGATGCTAGTCTTCCAGCTTTAGATAGAAAGTACAAACTACTAGTGTTGGTGGCTTACAACTTCCATGCATACAAAAGTGAACGATTATACAAGGAGAAAGGTAATGATGCTAAGGCGGTGGGAAAGTTCATGCAATGCCTTTTGACACATTTTGACGCCACTCACTCACTGATATGCGCTCGAGTTACTAACCTTTAGAGTGTTTTCTAACTAGTTTGCCAACCATTTGGGATAACTCATCGATTGATCATCACATACGAACCACATCCAAGCAGTCAAGAAAAAATGATGAATCTTGTGATCAAGCGGATTCTTGAGAAAATGATCGATCAATCTCTCAGGGATGGGTCAATCAAGCTCGATTGAGGCCCTTTGGTTCTTTCGAACTGCCTTCAAGACTCCTATCGATCGGCACTTTAGCTTGTCCACTAGTTTATGTCAAGGTTTGTCATTTACCAGTGAAGCTTGAGCAAAAGCCATTATGGACGATGAAGCTACTAAATATGGATGCTAGTCTTCCAGCTTTAGATAGAAAGTACAAACTACTAGTGTTGGTGGCTTACAACTTCCATGCATACAAAAGTGAACGATTATACAAGGAGAAAGGTAATGATGCTAAGGCGGTGGGAAAGTTCATGCAATGCCTTTTGACACATTTTGACGCCACTTACTCAGTCATATGCGTCCGAGTTACTAACCTTTAGATTGTTTTCTAACCAGCTTGCCAACTATTTGGGATAACTCATCGATTGATCATCACATACCAACCACATTCAAGCGGTCAGGAAAAAATGATGAATCTTGTGATCAAGCGGATTTTGTAGAAAATGATCGTTCAATCTCTCAAGGCTTGGTCAATAAAGCTCGATTGAGGACCTTTGGTTCTTTCGAACTGCCTACAAGACTCCTATTGATCAGCACTTCACCTTGTCCACTAGTTTATGTCAAGGCTTGTTATTTACCAGTGAAACTTGAGCAAAAGCCATAATGGAAGATCCAGCTAGTAAATATGGATGCTAGTCTTCCAGCTTTAGAAAGAAAGTACAAACTACTAGTGTTGGTGGCTTAAAGGTTCCATGCATACAAATGTGAACGATTATACAAGGAGAAAGGTAATGATCCTAAGGCGGAGGGAAAGTTCATGCAATGCCTTTTGACACATTTTGACGCCACTTACTCAGTCATATGCGTCCGAGTTACTAACCTTTATATTGTTTTCTAACCAGCTTGCCAACTATTTGGGATAACTCATCGATTGATCATCACATACCAACCACATTCAAGCGGTCAGGAAAAAATGATGAATCTTGTGATCAAGCGGATTTTGTAGAAAATGATCGTTCAATCTCTCAAGGCTTGGTCAATAAAGCTCGATTGAGGACCTTTGGTTCTTTCGAACTGCCTGCAAGACTCCTATCGATCGGCACTTCACCTTGTCCACTAGTTTATGTCAAGGCTTGTCTTTTACCAGTGAAACTTGAGCAAAAGCCATAATGGAAGATCCAGCTACTAAATATGGATGCTAGTCTTCCAGCTTTAGAAACAAAGTACAAACTACTAGTGTTGGTGGCTTACAGGTTCCATGCATACAAAAGTTAACGATTATACAAGGAGAAAGGTAATGATGCTAAGGCGGTGGTAAAAGTTAATGCAATGCCTTTTGATATATTTTGACGCCACATACTCAGTCATATGCATCCGAGTTACTAACCTTTAGATTGTTTTCTAACCAGCTTGCCAATTATTTGGGATAACTCATCGATTGATCATCACATACCAACCACATTCAAGCGGTCAGGAAAAAATGATGAATCTTGTGATCAAGCGGATTTTGTAGAAAATGATCGATCAATCGCTCAAGGAGTGGTCAATAATTCTCTATTGAGGACCTTTGGTTCTTTCGAACTGCCTACAAGACTCCTATCGATCGGCACTTCACCTTGTCCACTAGTTTATGTCAAGGCTTGTTATTTACTAGTGAAACTTGAGCAAAAGCCATAATGGAAGATCCAGCTACTAAATATGGATGCTAGTCTTCCAACTTTAGAAAGAAATTAGAAACTACTAGTGTTGGTGGCTTACAGGTTCCATGCATACATAAGTTAACGATTATACAAGGCGAAAGGTAATGATGCTAAGGCGGTGGGAAAGTTCATGCAATGCCTTTTAACACATTTTGACGCCACTTACTCAGTCATATGCATCCGAGTTACTAACCTTCGATTGTTTTCTAACCAGCTTGCCAACTATTTCGGATAACTCATCGATAGATCATCGCAAACCTACCACATTCAAGCGGTCAGGAAAAAATGATGAATCTTGTGATCAAGCGGATTCTGTAGAAAATGATCGATCAATCTCCCAAGGATTGGTCAATAAAGCTAGATTGATGACCTTTGATTCTTTCGAACTGCCTGCAAGAAACCTATTGATCGGCACTTCATCTTGTCCACTAGTTTATATCAAGGCTTGTCATTTACCAGTGAAGGTTGAGCAACAGCCATTATGGACGATGAAGCTACTAAATATGGGTGCTAGTCTTCCAGCATTAGAAAGAAAGTGTAAATTACTAGTGTTGGTGGCTTACAGGTTCCATGCATACAAATGTGAACGATTATACAAGGAGAAAGGTAATGATGCTAAGGCGGTGGGAAAGTTCATGCAATGCCTTTTGACACATTTTGACGCCACTTACTCAGTAATATGCGTCCGAGTTACTAACCTTTAGATTGTTTTCTAACCAGCTTGCCAACTATTTGGGATAACTCATCGATTGATCATCACATACCAACCACATTCAAGCGGTCGGGAAAAAAATGATGAATCTTGTGATCAAGCGGATTTTGTAGAAAATGATCGATCAATCTCTCAAGGATTGGTCAATAAAGCTCGATTGAGGACCTTTGGTTCTTTCGAACTCGCCCGCAAGACTCCTATTGATCGGCACTTCACCTTGTCCACTAGTTTATGTCAAGGCTTGTTATTTACCAGTGAAACTTGAGCAAAAGCCATAATGGAAGATCCAGCTTCTAAATATGGATGCTAGTCTTCCAGCTTTAGAAACAAAGTACAAACTACTAGTGTTGGTGGCTTACAGGTTCCATGCATACAAATGTGAACGATTATACAAGGAGAAAGTTAATGATCCTAAGGCGGTGGGAAAGTTCAAGCAATGCCTTTTGTCACATTTTGACGCCACTTACTCAGTCATATGCATCCGAGTTACTAACCTTTAGATTGTTTTCTAACCAGCTTGCCAATTATTTGGGATAACTCATCGATTGATCATCACATACCAACCACATTCAAGCGGTCAGGAAAAAATGATGAATCTTGTGATCAAGCGGATTATGAAGAAAATGATCGATCAATCTCTCAAGGATTGGTCAATAAAGCTCGATCGATGACCTTTGGTTCTTTCGAACTGCCTGCAAGACACCTACTGATCGGCACTTCACCTTGTCCACTAGTTTATGTCAAGGCTTGTTATTTACTAGTGAAACTTGAGCAAAAGCCATAATGGAAGATCCAGCTACTAAATATGGATGCTAGTCTTCCAACTTTAGAAAGAAATTAGAAACTACTAGTGTTAGTGGCTTACAGGTTCCATGCATACATAAGTTAACGATTATACAAGGCGAAAGGTAATGATGCTAAGGCGGTGGGAAAGTTCATGCAATGCCTTTTAACACATTTTGACGCCACTTACTCAGTCATATGCATCCGAGTTACTAACCTTCAGATTGTTTTCTAACCAGCTTGCCAACTATTTCGGATAACTCATCGATAGATCATCGCAAACCTACCACATTCAAGTGGTCAGGAAAAAATGATGAATCTTGTGATCAAGCGGATTCTGTAGAAAATGATCGATCAATCTCTCAAGGATTGGTCAATAAAGCTAGATTGATGACCTTTGATTCTTTCGAACTGCCTGCAAGAAACCTATTGATCGGCACTTCATCTTGTCCACTAGTTTATGTCAAGGCTTGTCATTTACCAGTGAAGGTTGAGCAACAACCATTATGGACGATGAAGCTACTAAATATGGGTGCTAGTCTTCCAGCATTAGAAAGAAAGTGTAAATTACTAGTGTTGGTGGCTTACATGTTCCATGCATACAAATGTGAACGATTATACAAGGAGAAAGGTAATGATCCTAAGGCGGTGGGAAAGTTCATGCAATGCCTTTTGACACATTTTGACGCCACTTACTCAGTAATATGCGTCCGAGTTACTAACCTTTAGATTGTTTTCTAACCAGCTTGCCAACTATTTGGGATAACTCATCGATTGATCATCACATACCAACCACATTCAAGCGGTCGGGAAAAAATGATGAATCTTGTGATCAAGCGGATTTTGTAGAAAATGATCGATCAATCTCTCAAGGATTGGTCAATAAAGCTCGATTGAGGACCTTTGGTTCTTTCGAAGCCCTGCAAGACTCCTATTGATCGGCACTTCACCTTGTCCACTAGTTTATGTCAAGGCTTGTTATTTACCAGTGAAACTTGAGCAAAAGCCATAATGGAAGATCCAGCTTCTAAATATGGATGCTAGTCTTCCAGCTTTAGAAACAAAGTACAAACTACTAGTGTTGGTGGCTTACAGGTTCCATGCATACAAATGTGAACGATTATACAAGGAGAAAGTTAATGATCCTAAGGCGGTGGGAAAGTTCAAGCAATGCCTTTTGTCACATTTTGACGCCACTTACTCAGTCATATGCATCCGAGTTACTAACCTTTAGATTGTTTTCCAACCAGCTTGCCAATTATTTGGGATAACTCATCGATTGATCATCACATACCAACCACATTCAAGTGGTCAGGAAAAAATGATGAATCTTGTGATCAAGCGGATTCTGTAGAAAATGATCGATCAATCTCTCAAGGATTGGTCAATAAAGCTAGATTGATGACCTTTGATTCTTTCGAACTGCCTGCAAGAAACCTATTGATCGGCACTTCATCTTGTCCACTAGTTTATGTCAAGGCTTGTCATTTACCAGTGAAGGTTGAGCAACAGCCATTATGGACGATGAAGGTACTAAATATGGGTGCTAGTCTTCCAACATTAGAAAGAAACTATAAATTACTAGTGTTGGTGGCTTACAGGTTCCATGCATACAAATGTGAACGATTATACAAGGAGAAAGGTAATGATCCTAAGGCGGTGGGAAAGTTCATGCAATGCCTTTTGACACATTTTGACGCCACTTACTCAGTCATATGCGTCCGAGTTACTAACCTTTAGATTGTTTTCTAACCGGCTTGCCAACTATTTGGGATAACTCATCGATTGATCATCACATACCAACCACATTCAAGCGGTCAGGAAAAAATGATGAATCTTGTGATCAAGCGGATTTTGTAGAAAATGATCGTTCAATCTCTCAAGGCTTGGTCAATAAAGCTCGATTGAGGACCTTTGGTTCTTTCGAACTGCCTGCAAGACTCCTATCGATCGGCACTTCACCTTGTCCACTAGTTTATGTCAAGGCTTGTCTTTTACCAGTGAAACTTGAGCAAAAGCCATAATGGAAGATCCGGCTACTAAATATGGATGCTAGTCTTCCAGCTTTAGAAACAAAGTACAAACTACTAGTGTTGGTGGCTTACAGGTTCCATGCATACAAAAGTTAACGATTATACAAGGAGAAAGGTAATGATGCTAAGGCGGTGGTAAAAGTTAATGCAATGCCTTTTGATATATTTTGACGCCACATACTCAGTCATATGCATCCGAGTTACTAACCTTTAGATTGTTTTCTAACCAGCTTGCCAATTATTTGGGATAACTCATCGATTGATCATCACATACCAACCACATTCAAGCGGTCAGGAAAAAATGATGAATCTTGTGATCAAGCGGATTTTGTAGAAAATGATCGATCAATCGCTCAAGGATTGGTCAATAAAGCTCGATTGAGGACCTTTGGTTCTTTCGAACCGCTCGCAAGACTCCTATTGATCGGCACTTCACCTTGTCCACTAGTTTATGTCAAGGCTTGTTATTTACCGGTGAAACTTGAGCAAAAGCCATAATGGAAGATCCGGCTTCTAAATATGGATGCTAGTCTTCCGGCTTTAGAAACAAAGTACAAACTACTAGTGTTGGTGGCTTACAGGTTCCATGCATACAAATGTGAACGATTATACAAGGAGAAAGTTAATGATCCTAAGGCGGTGGGAAAGTTCAAGCAATGCCTTTTGTCACATTATGATGCCACTTACTCAGTCATATGCATCCGAGTTACTAACCTTTAGATTGTTTTCTAACCAGCTTGCCATTATTTGGGATAACTCAACGATTGATCATCACATACCAACCACATTCAAGCGGTCAGGAAAAAATGATGAATCTTGTGATCAAGCGGATTCTGAAGAAAATGATCGATCAATCTCTCAAGGATTGGTCAATAAAGCTCGATCGATGACCTTTGGTTCTTTCGAACTGCCTGCAAGACACCTACTGATCGGCACTTCATCTTGTCCACTAGTTTATGTCAAGGCTTGTCATTTACCAGTGAAGGTTGAGCAACAGCCATTATGGACGATTAAGCTACTAAATATGGGTGCTAGTCTTCCAGCATTAGAAAGAAAGTATAAATTACTAGTGTTGGTGGCTTACAGGTTCCATGCATACAAATGTGAATGATTATACAAGGAGAAAGGTAATGATCCTAAGGCGGTGGGAAAGTTCATGCAATGCCTTTTGACACATTTTGACGCCACTTACTCAGTCATATGCGTCCGAGTTACTAACCTTTAGATTGTTTTCTAACCGGCTTGCCAACTATTTGGGATAACTCATCGATTGATCATCACATACCAACCACATTCAAGCGGTCGGGGAAAAAATGATGAATCTTGTGATCAAGCGGATTTTGTAGAAAATGATCGTTCAATCTCTTAAGAATTGGCCAATAAAGCTCGATTGAGGACTTTTGGTTCTTTCGAACTGCCTGCAAGACTCCTATTGATCGGCACTTCACCTTGTCCACTAGTTTATGTCAAGGCTTGTTATTTACCAGTGAAACTTGAGCAAAAGCCAAAATGGAAGATCTAGCTACTAAATATGGATGCTAGTCTTCCGGCTTTAGAAACAAAGTACAAACTACTAGTGTTGGTGGCTTACAGGTTCCATGCATACAAATGTGAACGATTATACAAGGAGAAAGTTAATGATCCTAAGGCGGTGGGAAAGTTCAAGCAATGCCTTTTGACACATTTTGACGCCACTTACTTAGTCATATGCATCCGAGTTACTAACCTTTAGATTGTTTTCTAACCGGCTTGCCAATTATTTGGGATAACTCATCGATTGATCATCACATACCAACCACATTCAAGCGGTCAGGAAAAAATGATGAATCTTGTGATCAAGCGGATTTTGTAGAAAATGATCGATCAATCGCTCAAGGATTGGTCAATAAAGCTCGATTGAGGACCTTTGGTTCTTTCGAACTGCCTGCAAGACTCCTATTGATCGGCACTTCACCTTGTCCACTAGTTTATGTCAAGGCTTGTTATTTACCAGTGAAACTTGAGCAAAAGCCATAATGGAAGATCCAGCTACTAAATATGGATGCTAGTCTTCCAGCTTTAGAAAGAAATTAGAAACTACTAGTGTTGGTGGCTTATAGGTTCCATGTATACAAAAGTTAACGATTATACAAGGAGAAAGGTAATGATGCTAAGGCGGTGGGAAAGTTCATGCAATGCCTTTTGACACATTTTGACGCCACTTACTCGGTCATATGAGTCCGAGTTTCTAACCTTCGATTGTTTTCTAACCGGCTTGCCAATTATTTGGGATAACTCATCGATTGATCATCACATACCAACCACATTCAAGCGGTCAGGAAAAAATGATGAATCTTGTGATCAAGCGGATTTTGTAGAAAATGATCGATCAATCTCTCAAGGATTGGTCAATAAAGCTCGATCGATGACCTTTGGTTCTTTCGAACCGCTCGCAAAGACACCTACTGATCGGCACTTCATCTTGTCCACTAGTTTATGTCAAGGCTTGTCATTTACCAGTGAAGGTTGAGCAACAACCATTATGGACGATTAAGCTACTAAATATGGGTGCTAGTCTTCCAGCATTAGAAAGAAAGTATAAATTACTAGTGTTGGTGGCTTACAGGTTCCATGCATACAAATGTGAATGATTATACAAGGAGAAAGGTAATGATCCTAAGGCGGTGGGAAAGTTCATGCAATGCCTTTTGACACATTTTGACGCCACTTACTCAGTCATATGCGTCCGAGTTACTAACCTTTAGATTGTTTTCTAACCAGCTTGCCAACTATTTGGGATAACTCATCGATTGATCATCACATACCAACCACATTCAAGCGGTCAGGAAAAAATGATGAATCTTGTGATCAAGCGGATTTTGTAGAAAATGATCGTTCAATCTCTTAAGAATTGGCCAATAAAGCTCGATTGAGGACTTTTGGTTCTTTCGAACTGCCTGCAAGACTCCTATTGATCGGCACTTCACCTTGTCCACTAGTTTATGTCAAGGCTTGTTATTTACCAGTGAAACTTGAGCAAAAGCCAAAATGGAAGATCTAGCTACTAAATATGGATGCTAGTCTTCCGGCTTTAGAAACAAAGTACAAACTACTAGTGTTGGTGGCTTACAGGTTCCATGCATACAAATGTGAACGATTATACAAGGAGAAAGTTAATGATCCTAAGGCGGTGGGAAAGTTCAAGCAATGCCTTTTGACACATTTTGACGCCACTTACTTAGTCATATGCATCCGAGTTACTAACCTTTAGATTGTTTTCTAACCAGCTTGCCAATTATTTGGGATAACTCATCGATTGATCATCACATACCAACCACATTCAAGCGGTCAGGAAAAAATGATGAATCTTGTGATCAAGCGGATTTTGTAGAAAATGATCGATCAATCGCTCAAGGATTGGTCAATAAAGCTCGATTGAGGACCTTTGGTTCTTTCGAACCTGCCCGCAAGACTCCTATTGATCGGCACTTCACCTTGTCCACTAGTTTATGTCAAGGCTTGTTATTTACCAGTGAAACTTGAGCAAAAGCCATAATGGAAGATCCAGCTACTAAATATGGATGCTAGTCTTCCAGCTTTAGAAAGAAATTAGAAACTACTAGTGTTGGTGGCTTATAGGTTCCATGTATACAAAAGTTAACGATTATACAAGGAGAAAGGTAATGATGCTAAGGCGGTGGGAAAGTTCATGCAATGCCTTTTGACACATTTTGACGCCACTTACTCGGTCATATGAGTCCGAGTTTCTAACCTTCGATTGTTTTCTAACCGGCTTGCCAATTATTTGGGATAACTCATCGATTGATCATCACATACCAACCACATTCAAGCGGTCGGGGAAAAAATGATGAATCTTGTGATCAAGCGGATTTTGTAGAAAATGATCGATCAATCGCTCAAGGATTGGTCAATAAAGCTCGATTGAGGACCTTTGGTTCTTTCGAACTGCTCGCAAGACTCCTATTGATCGGCACTTCACCTTGTCCACTAGTTTATGTCAAGGCTTGTTATTTACCAGTGAAACTTGAGCAAAAGCCATAATGGAAGATCCAGCTACTAAATATGGATGCTAGTCTTCCAGCTTTAGAAAGAAATTAGAAACTACTAGTGTTGGTGGCTTACAGGTTCCATGTATACAAAAGTTAACGATTATACAAGGAGAAAGGTAATGATGCTAAGGCGGTGGGAAAGTTCATGCAATGCCTTTTGACACATTTTGACGCCACTTACTCGGTCATATGAGTCCGAGTTTCTAACCTTCGATTGTTTTCTAACCGGCTTGCCAACTATTTGGGATAACTCATCGATAGATCATCGCATACCTACCACATTCAAGCGGTCAGGAAAAAATGATGAATCTTGTGATCAAGCGGATTCTGTAGAAAATGATCGATCAATCTCTCAAGGATTGGTTAGTAAAGCTCGATTGAGGACCTTTGGTTCTTTCGAACTGCCTGCAAGACTCCTATTGATCGGCACTTCACCTTGTCCACTAGTTTATGTCAAGGCTTGTTATTTACCAGTGAAACTTGAGCAAAAGCCATAATGGAAGATCCAGCTACTACATATGGATGCTAGTCTTCCAGCTTTAGAAAGAAATTAGAAACTACTACTGTTGGTGGCTTACAGGTTCCATGCATACAAAAGTTAACGATTATACAAGGAGAAAGGTAATGATGCTAAGGCGGTGGGAAAGTTCATGCAATGCCTTTTGACACATTTTGACGCCACTTACTCGGTCATATGAGTCCGAGTTACTAACCTTCCAGATTGTTTTCTAACCAGCTTGCCAACTATTTGGGATAACTCATCGATAGATCATCGCATACCTACCACATTCAAGCGGTCAGGAAAAAATGATGAATCTTGTGATCAAGCGGATTCTGTAGAAAATTATCGATCAATCTCTCAAGGATTGGTCAGTAAAGCTCGATTGATGAACTTTGGTTCTTTCGAACTGCCTGCAAGACACCTATAAATCGGCACTTCACCTTGTCCACTAGTTTATGTCAAGGCTTGTCATTTACCAGTGAAGGTTGAGCAACAGCCATTATGGACGATGAAGCTACTAAATATGGGTGCTAGTCTTCCAGCATTAGAAAGAAAGTATAAATTAATAGTGTTGGTGGCTTACAGGTTCCATGCATACAAATGTGCACGATTATACAAGGAGAAAGGTAATGATCCTAAGGCGGTGGGAAAGTTCATGCAATGCCTTTTGACACATTTTGACGCCACTTACTCAGTCATATGCATCCGAGTTACTAACCTTCAGATTGTTTTATAACCAGCTTGCCAACTATTTGGGATAACTCATCGATTGATCATCACATACCAACCACATTCAAGCGGTCGGGAAAAAATGATGAATCTTGTGATCAAGCGGATTCGTAGAAAATGATCGATCAATCTCTCAAGTATTAGTCAATAAAGCTCGATTGAGGACCTTTGGTTCTTTTGAACCGCTCGCAAGACTCCTATCGGTCGGAACTTCACCTTGTCCACTAGTTTATGGCAAGGCTTGGCATTTACTAGTGAAGCTTGCAACATCCATTATGGACGATGAAGCTACTAAATATGGATGCTAGTCTTCCAACTTTAGGAAGAAAGTATAAACTACTAGTGTTGGTGGCTTACAGGTTCCATGCATACAAAAGTTAACGATTATACAAGGAGAAAGGTAATGATGCTAAGGCGATGGGAAAGTTCATGGAATGCCTTTTGACACATTTTGACGCCACTTACTTAGTCATATGCGTCCGAGTTGCTAACCTTTAGATTGTTTTCTAACTAGCTTGCCAACTATTTGGCATAACTCATCGATTGATCATCACATACCAACCACATTCAAGCGGTCAGGAAAAAATGATGAATCTTGTGATCAAGCGGATTCTGTAGAAAATGATCAATCAATCTCTCAAGTATTAGTCAATAAAGCTCGATTGAGGACCTTTGGTTCTTTCGAACCACTGCAAGACTCCTATCGATCGGTACTTCACCTTGTCCACTAGTTTATGTCAAGGCTTGTCATTTACCGGTGAAGCTAGAGCAACGACCATTATGGACGATGAAGCTACGAAATATGGATGCTAGTCTTCCAGCATTAGAAAGAAAGTACAAATTACTAGTGTTGGTGGCATACAGGTTCCATGCATACAAAAGTGAACGATTATACAAGGAGAAAGGATAATGATCCTAAGGCGGTGGGAAAGTTCATACAATGCCTTTTGACACATTTTGACGCCACTTACTCAGTCATATGCATCCGAGTTACTAACCTTTAGATTGTTTTCTAACCAGCTTGCCAATTATTTGGGATAACTCATCGATTGATCATCACATACCAACCACATTCAAGCGGTCAGGAAAAAATGATGAATCTTGTGATCAAGCGGATTCGTAGAAAATGATCGATCAATCTCTCAAGTATTAGTCAATAAAGCTCGATTGAGGACCTTTGGTTCTTTTGAAGCTGCAAGACTCCTATCGATCGGCACTTCACCTTGTCCACTAGTTTATGTCAAGGCTTGTCATTTACCAGTGAAGCTTGAGCAATAGCCATTATGGACGATGAAGCTACGAAATATGGATGCTAGTCTTCCAGCATTAGAAAGAAAGTACAAATTACTAGTGTCGGTGGCATACAGGTTCCATGCATACAAAAGTGAACGATTATACAAGGAGAAAGGTAGTGATGCTAAGGCGGTGGGAAAGTTCATGCAATGCCTTTTGACACATTTTGACGCCACTCACTCAGTCATATGCGTCCAAGTTACTAACCTTCAGATTGTTTTATAACCAGCTTGCCAACTATTTGGGATAACTCATCGATTGATCATCACATACCAACCACATTCAAGCGGTCGGGAAAAAATGATGAATCTTGTGATCAAGCGGATTTTGTAGAAAATGATCGATCAATCTCTCAAGGATTGGTCAATAAAGCTCGATTGAGGACCTTTGGTTCTTTCGAACTGCCTGCAAGACTCCTATTGATCGGCACTTCACCTTGTCCACTAGTTTATGTCAAGGCTTGTTATTTACCAGTGAAAGTTGAGCAAAAGAAATAATGGAAGATCCAGCTACTAAATATGGATGCTAGTCTTCCGGCTTTAGAAAGAAAGTACAAACTACTAGTGTTGGTGGCTTACAGGTTCCATGCATACAAAAGTGAACGATTATACAAGGAGAAAGGTAGTTATGCTAAGGCGGTGGGAAAGTTCATACAATGCCTTTTGACACATTTTGACGCCACTCACTCAGTCATATGCGTCCGAGTTACTAACCTTCATATTGTTTTATAACCAGCTTGCCAACTATTTTGGATAACTCATCGATTGTTCATCACATACCAACCACATTCAAGCGGTCAGGAAAAATGATGAATCTTGTGATCAAGCGGATTCTGTAGAAAATGAAGGATCAATCTCTCAAGGATTGGTCAATAAAGCTCGATTGAGGACCTTTGGTTCTTTCAAACTGCCTGCAAGACACCTATCGATCGGCACTTCACCTTGTCCACTAGTTTATGTCAAGGCTTGTCATTTACCAGTGAAGGTTGAGCAACGACCATTATGGACGATGAAGGTACTAAATATGGGTGCTAGTCTTCCGGCATTAGAAAGAAAGTATAAATTACTAGTGTTGGTGGCTTACGGGTTCCATGCATACAAATGTGAACGATTATACAAGGAGAAAGGTAATGATCCTAAGGCGGTGGGAAAGTTCATGCAATGGCTTTTGACACATTTTGACGCCACTCACTCAGTCATATGCGTCCGAGTTACTAACCTTCAGATTGTTTTCTAACCAGCTTGCCAACTATTTGGGATAACTCATCGATTGATCATCACATACCAACCACATTCAAGCGGTCGGGAAAAAATGATGAATCTTGTGATCAAGCGGATTCGTAGAAAATGATCGATCAATCTCTCAAGGATTGGTCAATCAAGCTCGATTGAGGACCTTTGGTTCTTTCGAACTACCTGCAAGACTCCTATCGATCGGCACTTCACCTTTTCCACTAGTTTATGTGAAGGCTTGTCATTTACCAGTGAAGGTTGAGCAACAGCCATTATGGACGATGAAGCTACTAAATGTGGATGCTAGTCTTCCAGCTTTAGAAAGAAAGTATAAACTCCTAGTGTTGGTGGCTTACGGGTTCCATGCATACAACGGTTAACGATTATACAAGGAGAAAGGTAATGATGCTAAGGCGGTGGGAAAGTTCATGCAATGCCTTTTGACACATTTTGACGCCACTCACTCAGTCATATGCGTCCGAGTTACTAACCTTCAGATTGTTTTCTAAACAGCTTGCCAACTATTTGGGATAACTCATCGATTGATCATCACATACCAACCACATTCAAGCGGTAAGGAAAAAATGATGAATCTTGTGATCAAGTGAATTTTGTAGAAAATGATCGATCAATCTCTCAAGGATTGGTCAATAAAGCTCGATTGAGGACCTTTGGTTCTTTCGAACTACTGCAAGACTCCTATCGATCGGCACTTCACCTTTTCCACTAGTTTATGTCAAGGCTTGTCATTTACCGGTGAAGGTTGAGTAACGACCATTATGGACGATGAAGCTACTAAATGTGGATGCTAGTCTTCCGGCTTTAGAAAGAAAGTATAAACTACTAGTGTTGGTGGCTTACGGGTTCCATGCATACAAAAGTTAACGATTATACAAGGAGAAAGGTAATGATGCTAAGGTGGTGGGAAAGTTCATGCAATGCCTTTTGACACATTTTTACGCCACTTACTCAGTCATATGCGTCCGAGTTACTAACCTTCAGATTGTTTTCTAAACAGCTTGCCAACTAATTGGGATAACTCATCGATAGATCATCACATACCTACCACATTCAAGCGGTCAGGGAAAAATGATGAATCTTGTGATCAAGCGGATTCTTTAGAAAATGATTGATCAATCTCTCAAGGATTGGTCAATAATGCTCGATTGATGACCTTTGGTTCTTTCGAACTGCCTGCAAGACACATATCGATCGACACTTCACCTTGTCCAATAGTTTATGTCAAGGCTTGTCATTTACTAGTGAAGCTTGAGCAACAACCATTATGGACAATGAAGCTACTAAATATGGGTGCTAGCCTTCCGGCATTAGAAAGAAAGTATAAATTACTAGTGTTGGTGGCATACAAATTCCATGCATACAAAAGTGAACGATTATACAAGGAGAAAGATAATGATGCTAAGGCGGTGGGAAAGTTCATGCAATGCCTTTTGACACATTTTGACGCCACTTACTCAATCATATGCGTCCGAGTTACTAACCTTTAGATTGATTTCTAACCAGCTTGCCAACTATTTGGGAAAACTCATCGATTGATCATCACATACCAACCACATTCAAGCGGTAAGGAAAAAATGATGAATCTTGTGATCAAGCGGATTACGTAGAAAATGATCGATCAATCTCTCAAGTATTGGTCAATAAAGCTCGATTGAGGACCTTTGGTTCTTTCGAATTGCCTGCAAGACTTCTATCGATCGGCACTTCACCTTGTCCACTAGTTTATGGCAAGGCTTGGCATTTACTAGTGAAGCTTGAGCAACGACCATTATGGACGATGAAGCTACGAAATATGGATGCTAGTCTTCCAGCATTAGAAAGAAAGTACAAATTACTAGTGTTGGTGGCATACAGGTTCGATGCATACAAAAGTGAACGATTATAAAAGGAGAAAGGTAATGATCCTAAGGCGGTGGGAAAGTTCATGCAATGCCTTTTCACACATTTTGACGCCACTCACTCAGTCATATGCGTCCGAGTTACTAACCTTCAGGTTGTTTTATAACCAGCTTGCCAACTATTTGGGATAACTCATCGATTGATCATCACATACCAACCACATTCAAGCGGTAAGGAAAAAATGATGAATCTTGTGATCAAGTGAATTTTGTAGAAAATGATCGATCAATCTCTCAAGGATTGGTCAATAAAGCTCGATTGAGGACCTTTGGTTCTTTCGAACTGCCTGCAAGACTCCTATCGATCGGCACTTCACCTTTTCCACTAGTTTATGTCAAGGCTTGTCATTTACCAGTGAAGGTTGAGCAACAACCATTATGGACGATGAAGCTACTAAATATGGGTGCTAGTCTTCCGGCATTAGAAAGAAAGTATAAATTACTAGTGTTGGTGGCTTACGGGTTCCATGCATACAAATATGAACGATTATACAAGGAGAAAGGTAATGATCCTAAGGCGGTGGGAAAGTTCATGCAATGCCCTTTGACACATTTTGACGCCACTCACTCGGTCATATGCGTCCGAGTTACTAACCTTCGATTGTTTTATAACCGGCTTGCCAACTATTTGGGATAACTCATCGATAGATCATCACATACCTACCACATTCAAGCGGTCGGGGAAAAATGATGAATCTTGTGATCAAGCGGATTCGTTAGAAAATGATTGATCAATCTCTCAAGGATTGGTCAATAATGTTCGATTGATGACCTTTGGTTCTTTCGAACTTTCTGCAAGACACATATCGATCGACACTTCACCTTGTCCAATAGTTTATGTCAAGGCTTGTCATTTACTAGTGAAGCTTGAGCAACAACCATTATGGACGATGAAGCTACTAAATATGGGTGCTAGCCTTCCAGCATTAGAAAGAAAGTATAAATTACTAGTGTTGGTGGCATACAAGTTCCATGCATACAAAAGTGAACGATTATACAAGAAGAAAGGTAATGATGCTAAGGCGGTGGGAAAGTTCATGCAATGCCTTTTGACACATTTTGACGCCACTTACTCAATCATATGCGTCCGAGTTACTAACCTTTAGATTGATTTCTAACCGGCTTGCCAACTATTTGGGATAACTCATCGATTGATCATCACATACCAACCACATTCAAGCGGTAAGGAAAAAATGATGAATCTTGTGATCAAGCGGATTCGTAGAAAATGATCGATCAATCTCTCAAGTATTGGTCAAGAAAGCTCGATTGAGGACCTTTGGTTCTTTCGAATTGCCCGCAAGACTTCTATCGATCGGCACTTCACCTTGTCCACTAGTTTATGGCAAGGCTTGGCATTTACCGGTGAAGCTTGAGCAACAACCATTATGGACGATGAAGCTACGAAATATGGATGCTAGTCTTCCGGCATTAGAAAGAAAGTACAAATTACTAGTGTTGGTGGCATACAGGTTCCATGCATACAAAAGTGAACGATTATAAAAGGAGAAAGGTAATGATCCTAAGGCGGTGGGAAAGTTCATGCAATGCCTTTTCTCACATTTTGACGCCACTCACTCAGTCATATGCGTCCGAGTTACTAACCTTCGGGTTGTTTTATAACCGGCTTGCCAACTATTTGGGATAACTCATCGATTGATCATCACATACCAACCACATTCAAGCGGTCGGGAAAAAATGATGAATCTTGTGATCAAGCGGATTTTGTAGAAAATGATCGATCAATCTCTCAAGGATTGGTCAATAAAGCTCGATTGAGGACCTTTGGTTCTTTCGAAGCCGCTGCGCAAGACACCTATCGATCGGCACTTCACCTTGTCCACTAGTTTATGTCAAGGCTTGTCATTTACCGGTGAATGTTGAGCAACAACCATTATGGACGATGAAGCTACTAAATATGGGTGCTAGTCTTCCGGCATTAGAAAGAAAGTATAAATTACTAGTGTTGGTGGCTTACGGGTTCCATGCATACAAATGTGAACGATTATACAAGGAGAAAGGTAATGATCCTAAGGCGGTGGGAAAGTTCATGCAATGCCTTTTGACACATTTTGACGCCACTCACTCGGTCATATGCGTCCGAGTTACTAACCTTTAGATTGATTTCTAACCGGCTTGCCAACTATTTGGGATAACACATCGATTGATCATCACATACCAACCACATTCAAGCGGTAAGGAAAAAATGATGAATCTTGTGATCAAGCGGATTCTTTAGAAAATGATTGATCAATCTCTCAAGGATTGGTCAATAATGCTCGATTGATGACCTTTGGTTCTTTCGAACTACCTGCAAGACACATATCGATCGACACTTCACCTTGTCCAATAGTTTATGTCAAGGCTTGTCATTTACCAGTGAAGCTTGAGCAACAACCATTATGGACGATGAAGCTACGAAATATGGATGCTAGTCTTCCAGCATTAGAAAGAAAGTACAAATTACTAGTGTTGGTGGCATACGAGGTTCCATGCATACAAAAGTGAACGATTATAAAAGGAGAAAGGTAATGATCCTAAGGCGGTGGGAAAGTTCATGCAATGCCTTTTGACACATTTTGACGCCACTCACTCGGTCATATGCGTCCGAGTTACTAACCTTCGAGTTGTTT
Source organism: Linum usitatissimum (assembly GCA_030674075.2). NCBI lineage: Eukaryota > Viridiplantae > Streptophyta > Magnoliopsida > Malpighiales > Linaceae > Linum > Linum usitatissimum. The sequence goes on along the minus strand of JAUJYP020001514.1, from coordinate 11,457 downwards.
TATAACTAGCTTGCCAACTATTTGGGATAACTCATCGATTGATCATCACATACAAACCACATTCAAGCGGTCGGGGAAAAAATGATGAATCTTGTGATCAAGCGGATTCTTTAGAAAATGATTGATCAATCTCTCAAGGATTGGTCAATAATGCTCGATTGATGACCTTTGGTTCTTTCGAACTACACTGCAAGACACATATCGATCGACACTTCACCTTGTACAATAGTTTATGTCAAGGCTTGTCATTTACTAGTGAAGCTTGAGCAACAACCATTATGGACGAGAACTAACCCCGCAAGACACATATCGATCGACACTTCACCTTGTACAATAGTTTATGTCAAGGCTTGTCATTTACTAGTGAAGCTTGAGCAACAACCATTATGGACGATGAAGCTACTAAATATGGGTGCTAGCCTTCCAGCATTAGAAAGAAAGTATAAATTACTAGTGTTGGTGGCATACAAATTCCATGCATACAAAAGTGAACGATTATAAAAGGAGAAAGGTAATGATCCTAAGGCGGTGGGAAAGTTCATGCAATGCCTTTTCTCACATTTTGACGCCACTCACTCAGTCATATGCGTCCGAGTTACTAACCTTCGAGTTGTTTTATAACCAGCTTGCCAACTATTTGGGATAACTCATCGATTGATCATCACATACCAACCACATTCAAGCGGTCGGGGAAAAAATGATGAATCTTGTGATCAAGCGGATTTTGTAGAAAATGATCGATCAATCTCTCAAGGATTGGTCAATAAAGCTCGATTGAGGACCTTTGGTTCTTTCGAACTGCCTGCAAGACACCTATCGATCGGCACTTCACCTTGTCCACTAGTTTCTGTCAAGGCTTGTCATTTACCAGTGAATGTTGAGCAACAACCATTATGGACGATGAAGCTACTAAATATGGGTGCTAGTCTTCCAGCATTAGAAAGAAAGTATAAATTACTAGTGTTGGTGGCTTACAGGTTCCATGCATACAAATGTGAACGATTATACAAGGAGAAAGGTAATGATCCTAAGGCGGTGGGAAAGTTCATGCAATGCCTTTTGACACATTTTGACGCCACTCACTCGGTCATATGCGTCCGAGTTACTAACCTTTAGATTGATTTCTAACCAGCTTGCCAACTATTTGGGATAACACATCGATTGATCATCACATACCAACCACATTCAAGCGGTAAGGAAAAAATGATGAATCTTGTGATCAAGCGGATTCTTTAGAAAATGATTGATCAATCTCTCAAGGATTGGTCAATAATGCTCGATTGATGACCTTTGGTTCTTTCGAACTACCTGCAAGACACATATCGATCGACACTTCACCTTGTCCAATAGTTTATGTCAAGGCTTGTCATTTACCAGTGAAGCTTGAGCAACAACCATTATGGACGATGAAGCTACGAAATATGGATGCTAGTCTTCCAGCATTAGAAAGAAAGTACAAATTACTAGTGTTGGTGGCATACGGGTTCCATGCATACAAAAGTGAACGATTATAAAAGGAGAAAGGTAATGATCCTAAGGCGGTGGGAAAGTTCATGCAATGCCTTTTGACACATTTTGACGCCACTCACTCGGTCATATGCGTCCGAGTTACTAACCTTCGGGTTGTTTTATAACTAGCTTGCCAACTATTTGGGATAACTCATCGATTGATCATCACATACAAACCACATTCAAGCGGTCAGGAAAAAATGATGAATCTTGTGATCAAGCGGATTCTTTAGAAAATGATTGATCAATCTCTCAAGGATTGGTCAATAATGCTCGATTGATGACCTTTGGTTCTTTCGAACTCACTGCACCGCAAGACACATATCGATCGACACTTCACCTTGTACAATAGTTTATGTCAAGGCTTGTCATTTACTAGTGAAGCTTGAGCAACAACCATTATGGACGATGAAGCTACTAAATATGGGTGCTAGCCTTCCAGCATTAGAAAGAAAGTATAAATTACTAGTGTTGGTGGCATACAAATTCCATGCATACAAAAGTGAACGATTATACAAGGAGAAAGGTAATGATCCTAAGGCGGTGGGAAAGTTCATGCAATGCCTTTTGACACATTTTGACGCCACTCACTCAGTCATATGCGTCTGAGTTACTAACCTTCGGGTTGTTTTATAACTAGCTTGCCAACTATTTGGGATAACTCATCGATTGATCATCACATACAAACCACATTCAAGCGGTCGGGAAAAAATGATGAATCTTGTGATCAAGCGGATTCGTAGAAAATGATCGATCAATCTCTCAAGGATTGGTCAATAAAGCTCGATTGAGGACCTTTGGTTCTTTCGAACCACTGCAAGACACATATCGATCGACACTTCACCTTGTCCAATAGTTTATGTCAAGGCTTGTCATTTACTAGTGAAGCTTGAGCAACAACCATTATGGACGATGAAGCTACTAAATATGGGTGCTAGCCTTCCATCATTAGAAAGAAAGTATAAATTACTAGTGTTGGTGGCATACAAATTCCATGCATACAAAAGTGAACGATTATACAAGGAGAAAGGTAATGATCCTAAGGCGGTGGGAAAGTTCATGCAATGCCTTTTGACACATTTTGACGCCACTCACTCAGTCATATGCGTCTGAGTTACTAACCTTCGATTGTTTTATAACCGGCTTGCCAACTATTTGGGATAACTCATCGATATATCATCACATACCTACCACATTCAAGCGGTCAGGGAAAAATGATGAATCTTGTGATCAAGCGGATTCTGTAGAAAATGATTGATCAATCTCTCAAGGATTGGTCAATAATGCTCGATTGATGACCTTTGGTTCTTTCGAACCGCCACCGCAAGACACATATCGATCGACACTTCACCTTGTCCAATAGTTTATGTCAAGGCTTGTCATTTACTAGTGAAGCTTGAGCATCAACCATTATGGACGATGAAGCTACTAAATATGGGTGCTAGCCTTCCGGCATTAGAAAGAAAGTATAAATTACTAGTGTTGGTGGCATACAAGTTCCATGCATACAAAAGTGAACGATTATACAAGGAGAAAGGTAATGATGTTAAGGCGGTGGGAAAGTTCATGCAATGCCTTTTGACACATTTTGACGCCACTTACTCAATCATATGCGTCCGAGTTACTAACCTTTAGATTGATTTCTAACCAGCTTGCCAACTATTTGGGATAACACATCGATTGATCATCACATACCAACCACATTCAAGCGGTAAGGAAAAAATGATGAATCTTGTGATCAAGCGGATTCTGTAGAAAATGATCGATCAATCTCTCAAGTATTGGTCAATAAAGCTCGATTGAGGACCTTTGGTTCTTTCGAATTGCCTGCAAGACTTCTATCGATCGGCACTTGACCTTGTCCACTAGTTTATGGCAAGGCTTGGCATTTACCAGTGAAGCTTGAGCAACAACCATTATGGACGATGAAGCTACGAAATATGGATGCTAGTCTTCCGGCATTAGAAAGAAAGTACAAATTACTAGTGTTGGTGGCATACGGGTTCCATGCATACAAAAGTGAACGATTATAAAAGGAGAAATGTAATGATCCTAAGGCGGTGGGAAAGTTCATGCAATGCCTTTTGACACATTTTGACGCCACTCACTCAGTCATATGCGTCTGAGTTACTAACCTTCAGGTTGTTTTATAACTAGCTTGCCAACTATTTGGGATAACTCATCGATTGATCATCACATACAAACCACATTCAAGCGGTCGGGGAAAAAATGATGAATCTTGTGATCAAGCGGATTCTTTAGAAAATGATTGATCAATCTCTCAAGGATTGGTCAATAATGCTCGATTGATGACCTTTGGTTCTTTCGAACTGCCTGCAAGACACATATCGATCGACACTTCACCTTGTCCAATAATTTATGTCAAGGCTTGTCATTTACTAGTGAAGCTTGAGCAACAACCATTATGGACGATGAAGCTACTAAATATGGGTGCTAGCCTTCCAGCATTAGAAAGAAAGTATAAATTACTAGTGTTGGTGGCATACAAATTCCATGCATACAAAAGTGAACGATTATACAAGGAGAAAGGTAATGATCCTAAGGCGGTGGGAAAGTTCATGCAATGCCTTTTGACACATTTTGACGCCACTCACTCAGTCATATGCGTCCGAGTTACTAACCTTCGAGATTGTTTTATAACTAGCTTGCCAACTATTTGGGATAACTCATCGATTGATCATCACATACAAACCACATTCAAGCGGTCAGGAAAAAATGATGAATCTTGTGATCAAGCAGATTCTGTAGAAAATGATCGATCAATCTCTCAAGGATTGGTCAATAAAGCTCGATTGAGGACCTTTGGTTCTTTCGAAGCTGCCGCAAGACACCTATCAATCGGCACTTCACCTTGTCCACTAGTTTCCGTCAAGGCTTGTCATTTACCGGTGAAGGTTGAGCAACAACCATTATGGACGATGAAGCTACTAAATATGGGTGCTAGTCTTCCGGCATTAGAAAGAAAGTATAAATTACTAGTGTTGGTGGCTTACGGGTTCCATGCATACAAATGTGAACGATTATACAAGGAGAAAGGTAATGATCCTAAGGCGGTGGGAAAGTTCATGCAATGCCTTTTGACACATTTTGACGCCACTCACTCAGTCATATGCGTCCGAGTTACTAACCTTCAGATTGTTTTCTAAACAGCTTGCCAACTATTTGGGATAACTCATCGATTGATCATCACATACCAACCACATTCAAGCGGTCAGGAAAAAATGATGAATCTTGTGATCAAGTGAATTTTGTAGAAAATGATAGATCAATCTCTCAAGGATTGGTCAATAAAGCTCGATTGAGGACCTTTGGTTCTTTCGAACTGCCTGCAAGACTCCTATCGATTGGCACTTCACCTTTTCCACTAGTTTATGTCAAGGCTTGTCATTTACCAGTGAAGGTTGAGCAACGACCATTATGGACGATGAAGCTACTAAATGTGGATGCTAGTCTTCCGGCTTTAGAAAGAAAGTATAAACTACTAGTGTTGGTGGCTTACGGGTTCCATGCATACAAAAGTTAACGATTATACAAGGAGAAAGGTAATGATGCTAAGGTGGTGGGAAAGTTCATGCAATGCCTTTTGACACATTTTTACGCCACTTACTCAGTCATATGCGTCCGAGTTACTAACCTTCAGATTGTTTTCTAAACAGCTTGCCAACTATTTGGGATAACTCATCGATAGATCATCACATACCAACCACATTCAAGCGGTAAGGAAAAAATGATGAATCTTGTGATCAAGCGGATTCACGTAGAAAATGATCGATCAATCTCTCAAGTATTGGTCAATAAAGCTCGATTGAGGACCTTTGGTTCTTTCGAATTGCACCTGCAAGACTTCTATCGATCGGCACTTCACCTTGTCCACTAGTTTATGGCAAGGCTTGGCATTTACCGGTGAAGCTTGAGCAACGACCATTATGGACGATGAAGCTACGAAATATGGATGCTAGTCTTCCGGCATTAGAAAGAAAGTACAAATTACTAGTGTTGGTGGCATACGGGTTCCATGCATACAAAAGTGAACGATTATAAAAGGAGAAAGGTAATGATCCTAAGGCGGTGGGAAAGTTCATGCAATGCCTTTTCACACATTTTGACGCCACTCACTCGATCATATGCGTCCGAGTTACTAACCTTCGGGTTGTTTTATAACCGGACTTGCCAACTATTTGGGATAACTCATCGATTGATCATCACATACAAACCACATTCAAGCGGTCGGGAAAAAATGATGAATCTTGTGATCAAGCGGTGATTCGTAGAAAATGATCGATCAATCTCTCAAGGATTGGTCAATAAAGCTCGATTGAGGACCTTTGGTTCTTTCGAACTGCTCGCAAGACACCTATCGATCGGCACTTCACCTTGTCCACTAGTTTATGTCAAGGCTTGTCATTTACCGGTGAAGGTTGAGCAACAACCATTATGGACGATGAAGCTACTAAATATGGGTGCTAGTCTTCCAGCATTAGAAAGAAAATATAAATTACTAGTGTTGGTGGCTTACAGGTTCCATGCATACAAATGTGAACGATTATACAAGGAGAAAGGTAACGATCCTAAGGCGGTGGGAAAGTTCATGCAATGCCCTTTGACACATTTTGACGCCACTCACTCAGTCATATGCGTCCGAGTTACTAACCTTCAGATTGTTTTATAACCAGCTTGCCAACTATTTGGGATAACTCATCGATAGATCATCACATACCTACCACATTCAAGCGGTCGGGAAAAAATGATGAATCTTGTGATCAAGCGGATTACGTAGAAAATGATTGATCAATCTCTCAAGGATTGGTCAATAATGCTCGATTGATGACCTTTGGTTCTTTCGAATTGCTCTGCAAGACACATATCGATCGACACTTCACCTTGTCCAATAGTTTATGTCAAGGCTTGTCATTTACTAGTGAAGCTTGAGCAACAACCATTATGGACGATGAAGCTACTAAATATGGGTGCTAGTCTTCCGGCATTAGATAGAAAGTACAAATTACTAGTGTTGGTGGCATACGGGTTCCATGCATACAAAAGTGAACGATTATAAAAGGAGAAAGGTAATGATCCTAAGGCGGTGGGAAAGTTCATGCAATGCCTTTTCACACATTTTGACGCCACTCACTCGGTCATATGCGTCCGAGTTACTAACCTTCAGATTGTTTTATAACCGGCTTTCTTGCCAACTATTTGGGATAACTCATCGATTGATCATCACATACCAACCACATTCAAGCGGTCGGGGAAAAAATGATGAATCTTGTGATCAAGCGGATTTTGTAGAAAATGATCGATCAATCTCTCAAGGATTGGTCAATAAAGCTCGATTGAGGACCTTTGGTTCTTTCGAAGGCTGCTGCAAGACACCTATCGATCGGCACTTCACCTTGTCCACTAGTTTATGTCAAGGCTTGTCATTTACCGGTGAAGGTTGAGCAACAACCATTATGGACGATGAAGCTACTAAATATGGGTGCTAGTCTTCCGGCATTAGAAAGAAAGTATAAATTACTAGTGTTGGTGGCTTACAGGTTCCATGCATACAAATGTGAACGATTATACAAGGAGAAAGGTAATGATCCTAAGGCGGTGGGAAAGTTCATGCAATGCCTTTTGACACATTTTGACGCCACTCACTCAGTCATATGCGTCCGAGTTACTAACCTTCAGATTGTTTTATAACCAGCTTGCCAACTATTTGGGATAACTCATCGATATATCATCACATACCTACCACATTCAAGCGGTCAGGGAAAAATGATGAATCTTGTGATCAAGCGGATTACGTAGAAAATGATTGATCAATCTCTCAAGGATTGGTCAATAATGCTCGATTGATGACCTTTGGTTCTTTCGAATTGCTGCAAGACACATATCGATCGACACTTCACCTTGTCCAATAGTTTATGTCAAGGCTTGTCATTTACTAGTGAAGCTTGAGCAACAACCATTATGGACGATGACGCTACTAAATATGGGTGCTAGCCTTCCAGCATTAGAAAGAAAGTATAAATTACTAGTGTTGGTGGCATACAAGTTCCATGCATACAAAAGTGAACGATTATACAAGGAGAAAGGTAATGATGCTAAGGCGGTGGGAAAGTTCTTGCAATGCCTTTTGACACATTTTGACGCCACTTACTCAATCATATGCGTCCGAGTTACTAACCTTTAGATTGATTTCTAACCGGCTTGCCAACTATTTGGGATAACACATCGATTGATCATCACATACCAACCACATTCAAGCGGTAAGGAAAAAATGATGAATCTTGTGATCAAGCGGATTACGTAGAAAATGATCGATCAATCTCTCAAGTATTGGTCAATAAAGCTCGATTGAGGACCTTTGGTTCTTTCGAATTGCACGCAAGACTTCTATCGATCGGCACTTGACCTTGTCCACTAGTTTATGGCAAGGCTTGGCATTTACCGGTGAAGCTTGAGCAACAACCATTATGGACGATGAAGCTACGAAATATGGATGCTAGTCTTCCGGCATTAGAAAGAAAGTACAAATTACTAGTGTTGGTGGCATATAGGTTCCATGCATACAAAAGTGAACGATTATAAAAGGAGAAAGGTAATGATCCTAAGGCGGTGGGAAAGTTCATGCAATGCCTTTTGACACATTTTGACGCCACTCACTCAGTCATATGCATCTGAGTTACTAACCTTCAGGTTGTTTTATAACCAGCTTGCCAACTATTTGGGATAACTCATCGATTGATCATCACATACAAACCACATTCAAGCGGTCGGGAAAAAATGATGAATCTTGTGATCAAGCGGATTCGCTAGAAAATGATCGATCAATCTCTCAAGGATTGGTCAATAAAGCTCGATTGAGGACCTTTGGTTCTTTCGAACTGCACTGCAAGACACCTATCGATCGGCACTTCACCTTGTCCACTAGTTTACGTCAAGGCTTGTCATTTACCGGTGAAGGTTGAGCAACAACCATTATGGACGATGAAGCTACTAAATATGGGTGCTAGTCTTCCGGCATTAGAAAGAAAGTATAACTTACTAGTGTTGGTGGCTTACGGAGTTCCATGCATACAAATGTGAACGATTATACAAGGAGAAAGGTAATGATCCTAAGGCGGTGGGAAAGTTCATGCAATACCTTTTGACACATTTTGACGCCACTCACTCGGTCATATGCGTCCGAGTTACTAACCTTCGAGATTGTTTTATAACCGGCTTGCCAACTATTTGGGATAACTCATCAATAGATCATCACATACCTACCACATTCAAGCGGTCGGGAAAAATGATGAATCTTGTGATCAAGCGGATTACGTAGAAAATGATTGATCAATCTCTCAAGGATTGGTCAATAATGCTCGATTGATGACCTTTAGTTCTTTCGAGCTTGCCCTGTGAGACATATATCGATCGACACTTCACCTTGTCCAATAGTTTATGTCAAGGCTTGTCATTTACTAGTGAAGCTTGAGCAACAACCATTATGGACGATGAAGCTACTAAATATGGGTGCTAGTCTTCCAGCATTAGAAAGAAAGTATAAACTACTAGTGTTGGTGGCTTACGGAGTTCCATGCATACAAATGTGAACGATTATACAAGGAGAAAGGTAATGATCCTAAGTCGGTGGGAAAGTTCATGCAATGCCTTTTGACACATTTTGACGCCACTTACTCGGTCATATGCGTCCGAGTTAATAACCTTTAGATTGTTTTCTAACCAGCTTGCCAACTATTTGGGATAACTCATCGATTGATCATCACATACCAACCACATTCAAGCGGTCAGGAAAAAATGATGAATCTTGTGATCAAGCGGATTTTGTAGAAAATGATCGATCAATCTCTCAAGGATTGGTCAATAAAGCTCGATTGAGGACCTTTGGTTCTTTCGAGCTGCCCGCAAGACTCCTATTGATCGGCACTTCACCTTGTCCACTAGTTTATGTCAAGGCTTGTTATTTACCGGTGAAACTTGAGCAAAAGCCATAATGGAAGATCCAGCTACTAAATATGGATGCTTAGTCTTCCGACTTTAGAAACAAAGTACAAACTACTAGTGTTGGTGGCATACGGGTTCCATGCATACAAAAGTGAACGATTATACAAGGAGAAAGGATAATGATCCTAAGGCGGTGGGAATGTTCATACAATGCCTTTTGACACATTTTGACGCCACTTACTCGATCATATGCATCAGGAGTTACTAACCTTTAGATTGTTTTCTAACCATCTTGCCAATTATTTGGGATAACTCATCGATTGATCATCACATACCAACCACATTCAAGCGGTCGGGGAAAAAATGATGAATCTTGTGATCAAGCGGATTCAGTAGAAAATGATCGATCAATCTCTCAAGTATTAGTCAATAAAGCTCGATTGAGGACCTTTGGTTCTTTTGAGCTCCCTGCAAGACTCCTATCGATCGGCACTTCACCTTGTCCACTAGTTTATGTCAAGGCTTGTCATTTACCAGTGAAGCTTGAGCAATAGCCATTATGGACGATGAAGCTACGAAATATGGATGCTAGTCTTCCAGCATTAGAAAGAAAGTATAAACTACTAGTGTTGGTGGCTTACAGGTTCCATGCATACAAATGTGAACGATTATACAAGGAGAAAGGTAATGATCCTAAGTCGGTGGGAAAGTTCATGCAATGCCTTTTGACACATTTTGACGCCACTTACTCAGTCATATGCGTCCAAGTTAATAACCTTTAGATTGTTTTCTAACCGGCTTGCCAACTATTTGGGATAACTCATCGATTGATCATCACATACCAACCACATTCAAGCGGTCGAAGGGAAAAAATGATGAATCTTGTGATCAAGCGGATTTTGTAGAAAATGATCGATCAATCTCTCAAGGATTGGTCAATAAAGCTCGATTGAGGACCTTTGGTTCTTTCGAGCATCTGCCTCAAGACTCTGATGATCGGCACTTCACCTTGTCCACTAGTTTATGTCAAGGCTTGTTATTTACCAGTGAAACTTGAGCAAAAGCCATAATGGAAGATCCGGCTACTAAATATGGATGCTAGTCTTCCAGGCTTTAGAAACAAAGTACAAACTACTAGTGTTGGTGGCATACAGGTTCCATGCATACAAAAGTGAACGATTATACAAGGAGAAAGGATAATGATCCTAAGGCGGTGGGAATGTTCATACAATGCCTTTTGACACATTTTGACGCCACTTACTCGATCATATGCATCCGAGTTACTAACCTTTAGATTGTTTTCTAACCATCTTGCCAATTATTTGGGATAACTCATCGATTGATCATCACAATACCAACCACATTCAAGCGGTCGGGGAAAAAAATGATGAATCTTGTGATCAAGCGGATTCTGTAGAAAATGATCGATCAATCTCTCAAGTATTAGTCAATAAAGCTCGATTGAGGACCTTTGGTTCTTTTGAAGCGCACTGAAGACTCCTATCGATCGGCACTTCACCTTGTCCACTAGTTTATGTCAAGGCTTGTCATTTACCGGTGAAGCTTGAGCAATAGCCATTATGGACGATGAAGCTACGAAATATGGATGCTAGTCTTCCAGCATTAGAAAGAAAGTACAAATTACTAGTGTTGGTGGCATACAGGTTCCATGCATACAAAAGTGAACGATTATACAAGGAGAAAGGTAGTGATGCTAAGGCGGTGGGAAAGTTCATGCAATGCCTTTTGACACATTTTTACGCTACTTACTCGAGTCATATGCGTCCAAGTTACTAACCTTTAGATTGTTTTCTAACCGGCTTGCCAACTATTTGGGATAACTCATCGATTGATCATCACACACAAACCACATTTAAGCGGTCGAGGAAAAAATGATGAATCGTGTGATCAAGCGGATTACGTAGAAAATGATCGATCAATCTCTCAAGTATTAGTCAATAAAGCTCGATTGAGGACCTTTGGTTCTTT
>JAUJYP020001513.1:0-117385 GCA_030674075.2 Linum usitatissimum | reverse complement strand
ATCTTTACATAGAGGTAGGGTCTTAATTTTAGTCACGACCAAGTTCGGAAAATTTGGAGTTCACTCAAAATTTTGTCGTGACTCTATTCCTACCTTTTTCTCGCCTTACTTCCTCGTATTTACTCTCGGCGGAGAGAGAGAGAGAGAGAGTTATTCGTGATGTTGAATAATCATGATTTTGTTTTTGAGTTTTCCTTTAACTAGTTACCAAAATCAACTGAGCACCATTTCTAATTTTTTATATGCATAAATAATTTTATTTTTGGCATCTATACTAATCATAATAGAAAGTGTTCTACATTAGAGAGTAAAAACAATATATTTTTGTAAATTCTACCTTCCCGAAGATTTTTGGATAATATTATAAAAAGAAACTTATTGCTTCAATTAATACTTGTGTTTTATATTGGATGGTTGGCTATGTGTAGGATATTTATTCAATTGAGAGCTTTGGTTTAGAACCGAGAGACTATGGTTTAGTTATTTGGTAATGGTGCATACACGACCCAATCGACCAAAATACATGTGTAGTTGAGTAGTATCTCGATCCATTGGCATTTTTTATTTACCACCTCTACCTTTTACATAGAGGTAGCGTCGTAATTTTTAGTTCGGCCAAGTTCCTAAAACTTGGAGTTCCATAATTTTTGTCTTATGATTCAGGTTCCACAATTTTCTTCTCGACCTACTTCCTCGTATTTACCCCTCTGCCTTATTCGTGAAATTCAAAAATTACGGTTTAGTTTTTGATTTTTTCAAGCTAGTTACCAAAATCAACGTGAGCACCATTTTCTAATTTTTTATATGCATAAATAATTTTATTTTGGCATAAAATACCAATCATAATAGAGTGTTCTACATTAGAGAAAGTAAAAACAATATATTTTTGTGTAAAATCTACCTTCCTTTAAAGATTTTGGATAATATTATAAAAAGAAACTTATTGCTTCAATTAATACTTGTGTTTTATATTGGATGGTTTGGTATGTGTAGGATATTTTTTCAATTGAGAGTTATGGTCGGTAAACCGAGCTATGGTTTAGTTACTTGGTATTGGTCATATCCGACATAATCGACCCAAATACTTGTCTAGTTGGTGGTATCTTGATACTTTTGCATTTTTTATTCTATCTACATCTTTACATAGAGGTAGGGTCTTAATTTTAGTCACGACCAAGTTCGTAAAATTTGAGTTCCTACAAATTTTGTCATGACACTATTCCTACCTTTTTCTCGCCTTAGTTCCTCGTATTTTTACTCTCTAGGTTATTCGTGATGTTGAATCATGATTTTGTTTTTGAGTTTTTCTTTTAACAAGTTACCAAAATCAACGAGCACCATTTTCTAATTTTTTATATGCATAAATAATTTTTATTTGGCATCTATACTAATCATAATAGAGTGTTCTACATTAGAGAAGGAAAAACAATATATTTTTGTAAATTCTACCTTCCTCAAGATTTTTGGATAATATTATAAAAAAGAAACTTTATTGCTTCAATTAATACTTGTGTTTTATATTGGATGGTTGGCTATGTGTAGGATATTTATTCAATTGAGAGCTTTGGTTTGTAAACCGAGAGTATGGTTTAGTTATTTGGTAATGGTCATACACGACCCAATGATGACCAAAATACATGTGTAGTTGGTGGTATCTCGATCCATTGGCATTTTTTTCAATTCTACCTCTACCTTTACATAGAGGTAGTGTCGTAATTTTAGTTCGGCCTAAGTTCATAAAACTCTGGAGTTCCCTAATTTTTGTCATGATTCAGTTCAGCCAATTTCTTCTCGACTACAGTTCTCGTATTTACTCTCTGCCTTATTCGCTTGAAATTCAAAAATTCATGATTTAGTTTTTGATTTTCTCCTTAACTAGTTACCAAAATCAATCGAGTAGGACCATTTTCTAATTTTTTATATGCATAAATAATTTTATTTTGGCATAAAATACTAATCATAATAGAGTGTTCTACATTAGAGAAAGTAAAAACAATATATTTTTGTAAATTCTACCTTCCTAAAGATTTTGGATAATATTATAAAAAAGAAACTTATTGCTTCAATTAATACTTGTGTTTTATATTGGATGGTTGGGTATGTGTAGGATATTTTTTCAATTGAGAGTTATGGTCGGTAATACCGAGAGTTTATGGTTTAGTTACTTGGTATTGGTCATATCAGACATAATCGACCCAAATAGCATGTCTAGTTGGTGGTATCTTGATACTTTTGCATTTTTTATTCTATCTCTATCTTTACATAGAGGTAGGGTCTTAATTTTAGTCATAACCAAGTTCGTAAAATTTGGAGTTCCTTTAAAATTTTGTCATGACTCCCATTCCTACCTTTTTCTCGCCCTTTATTATCGTATTTACTCCCGCGCTATTCTTGATGTTGAATAATCATGATTTTGTTTTTGAGTTTCTTTTAACTAGTTACCAAAATCAACTCGAGCACCATTTTCTAATTTTTATATGCATAAATAATTTTATTTTGGCATCTATACTAATCATAATAGAGTGTTCTACATTAGAGAAAGTAAAAACAATATATTTTTGTAAATTCTACCTTAGAAGATTTTGGGATAATATTATAAAAAAGAAACTTATTGCTTCAATTAATACTTGTGTTTTATATTGGATGGTCGGGTATGTGTAGGATATTTATTCAATTGAGAGCTTTGGTTTGTAAGCGAGAGCTATGGTTTAGTTATTTGGTAATGGTCATACCCGACCCAATCGACCAAAATACATGTGTAATTGGTGGTATCTCGATCCATTGGCATTTTTCAATTCTACTCTCTACCTTTACATAGAGGTAGCGTCGTAATTTTAGTTCCGGCAAGTTCCTAAAACTTGGAGTTCCCAAAATTTTGTCATGATTCGGTTCCTACAATTTCTTCTCGACCTAGTTCCTCGTATTTACCCTCGTGCCTTATTCGTGAAATTCAAAAATTATGATTTAGTTTTTGATTTTTTATTCCTTAACTAGTTACCAAAATCAATCGAGCACCATTTTCTAATTTTTTATATGCATAAATAATTTTATTTTGACATAAAATACTAATCATAATAGAGTGTTCTACATTAGAGAAAGTAAAAAAAATATATTTTTGTAAATTCTACCTTCCTAAAGATTTTTGGATAATATTATAAAAAGAAACTTATTGCTTCAATTAATACTTGTGTTTTATATTGGATGGTTAGGTATGTGTAGGATATTTTTTCAATTGAGAGTTATGGTCGGTAAACTGAGAGCTATGGTTTAGTTACTTGGTAATGGTCATATCCGACATAATCGACCCAAATACTTGTCTAGTTGGTGGTATCTTGATACTTTGGCATTTTTTTTATTCTATCTGTATCTTTACATAGAGGTAGGGTCTTAATTTTAGTCCCGACCAAGTTCGTAAAATTTGGAGTTCCTAAAATTTTGTCATGACTCAATTCCTACCTTTTTTCTCGCCTTAGTTCCTCGTATTTACTCTCGGCGCTATTCGTGATGTTGAATTATCATGATTTTGTTTTTGAGTTTTTCTTTAACTAGTTACAAAAATTTGCTGAGTACCATTTCCTAATTTTTTATATGAATGAATAATTTTATTTAGGCATAAAATACTAATCATAAGAGAGTGTTATACGTCAAAGAAAGTAAAAACAATATATTTTTGTAAATTCTACCTTCCTAAAGATTTTTTGGATAATATTATAAAAATGAAACTTATTTCTTCAATTAATACTTGTGTTTTATATTGGATGGTTGGGTATGTGTAGGATATTTTTTCAATTGAGAGCTATGGTTTGTAAACTGAGAGCTATGGTTTAGTTACTTGGTAATGGTCATTCCCGACCCAATCGACCAAAATACATGTGTAGTTGGTGGTATCTCGATCCTTTGGCATTTTTCAATTCTATCTATACCTTTACATAGAGGCGGCGTCGTAATTTAGTTCCGGCCAAGTTCCTAAATTTTGGAGTTCCCAAAATTTTGTCATGACTCAGTTCCTACAATTTCTTCTCGACCTAGTTCCTCGTATTTGTCCTCGGCCCTATTCGTGAAATTCAAAAATCATGATTTAGTTTTTGATTTTTTCTTTAACTAGTTAACAAAATCAACTGAGCACTATTTCCTAATTTTTTATATGCATAAATAATTTTATTTTGTCATAAAATACTAATCATAATAGAGTGTTATACATTAGAGAAAGTAAAAACAATATATTTTGGTAAATTCTACCTTCCTAAAGATTTTTGGATAATATTATAAAAAGAAACTTATTGCTTCAATTAATACTTGCGTTTTATATTTGATGGTTGGGTATGTGTAGGATATTTTTCAATTTAGAGCTATGGTCTGTAAACTGAGAACTATTGTTTAGTTACTTGGTAATGGTCATATCCGACCCAATCGACCCAAATACTTGTGTAGTTGGTGGTATCTTGATCCTTTGGCATTTTTCAATTCTATCTCTACCTTTACATAGAGGTAGCGTCGTAATTTTAGTCCCGGCCAAGTACCTAAAATTTGGAATATCCAAAAATTTTTCATGACTCAGTTCCTACAATTTCTTCTCACCCTAGTTCCTCGTATTTGCTCTCAGCCCTATTCGTGATGTTCAATAATCATGATTTTGTTTTTGAGTTTTTCTTTAACTAGTTACCAAAATCTGCTGAGCACCATTTCCTAATTTTTTATATGCATAAATATATTTATTTTGGCATAAAATACTAATCATAATAGAGTGTTATACATTAGAGAAAAGTAAAAACAATATATTTTGGTAAATTCTACCTTCCTAAAGATTTTTGGATAATATTATAAAAAAGAAACTTATTGCTTCAATTAATACTTGCGTTTTATATTCGATGGTTGGGTATGTGTAGGATATTTTTTCAATTGAGAGCTATAGTTTAGTTACTTGGTAATGGTCATATCCGACCCAATCGACCCAAATACTTGTGTAGTTGGTGGTATCTCGATACTTTGGCATTTTTTTGTTCTATCTCTATCTTTACAAAGAGGTAGGGTCTTAATTTTAGTCCCGACCAAGTTCGTAAAATTTGGATTTCCAAAAATTTTGTCATTACTCAATTCCTACCTTTTCTTCTCGCCCTAGTTCCTCGTATTTGCTCTCGGCCCTATTTGTGATGTTCAATAATCATGATTTTATTTTTGAGTTTTTCTTTAACTAGTTACAAAATCTTGCTAAGCACCATTTCCTAATTGTTTATATGCATAAATAATTTTATTTTGCATAAAATACTAATCATAATAGAGTGTTATACATTAGAAAAAGTAAAAACGATATATTTTGCTAAATTCTACCTTCTTAAAGATTTTTTGATAATATTATAAAAAAGAAATTTATTGCTTCAATTAATACTTCCGTTTTATATTTGATGGTTGGGTATGTGTAGGATATTTTTTCGCTTGAGAGCTATGGTTTAGTTACTTGGTAATGGTCATATCCAACCCAATCGACCCAAATACTTGTATAGTTGGTGGTATCTCGATACTTTGGCATTTTGTTTATTCTATCTCTATCTTTATATAGAGGTAGGGTCTTAATTTTAGTCCCGACCAAGTTCTTAAAATTTGGAGTTCCTAAAATTTTGTCATTACTGAATTCCTACCTTTTCTTCTCGCCCAGTTCCTCGTATTTGCTCTCGGACTCTATTTGTGATGTTCAATAATCATGATTTTATTTTTGAGTTTTTCTTTTAACTAGTTACCAAAATCTGCTAAGCACCATTTCCTAATTTTTTATATGCATAAATAATTTTATTTTTTGCATAAAATACTAATCATAATAGAGTGTTATACATTAGAGAAAGTAAAAACGATATATTTTGCTAAATTCTACCTTCCTAAAGATTTTTTGATAATATTATAAAAAAAGAAACTTATTGCTTCAATTAATACTTGCGTTTTATATTTGATGGTTCGGTATGTGTAGGATATTTTTTCAAATGAGAGCTATGGTCTATAAACTGAGAGCTATGGTTTAGTTACTTGGTAATGGTCATATCCGACCCAATCGACCAAAATACATGTGTAGTTGGTGGTATCTCGATCCATTGGTATTTTTCAATTCTACCTCTACCTTTACATAGAGGTAGCGTCGTAATTTTAGTTCCGCCAAGTTCCTAAAACTTGGAGTTCCCGTACAATTTTGTCATGATTCAGTTCCTACAATTTCTTCTCGACCTAGTTCCTCGTATTTACCCTCTCGCCTTATTCGTGAAATTCAAAAATTATGATTTAGTTTTTGATTTTTTCCTTAACTAGTTACCAAAATCAACCGAAAGACCATTTTCTAATTTTTTATATGCATAAATAATTTTATTTTGACATAAAATACTAATCATAATAGAGTGTTCTACATTAGAGAAAGTAAAAAATATATTTTTGTAAATTCTACCTTCCTAAAGATTTTTGGATAATATTATAAAAAAGAAACTTATTGCTTCAATTAATACTTGTGTTTTATATTGGATGGTTGGGTATGTGTAGGATATTTTTTTCAATTGAGAGTTATGGTCGGTAAAACCGAGAGCTATGGTTTAGTTACTTGGTAATGGTCATATCCGACATAATCGACCCAAATACTTGTCTAGTTGGTGGTATCTTGATACTTTGGCATTTTTTTTTTATTCTATCTCTATCTTTACATAGAGGTAGGGTCTTAATTTTAGTCCCGACCAAGTTCGTAAAATTTGGAGTTCCTAAAATTTTGTCATGACTCAATTCCTACCTTTTATCTCGCCTTAGTTCCTCGTATTTACTCTCGGCGCTATTCGTGATGTTGAATTATCATGATTTTGTTTTTGAGTTTTTCTTTAACTAGTTACAAAAATTTGCTGAGTACCATTTCCTAATTTTTTATATGAATGAATAATTTTATTTAGGCATAAAATACTAATCATAAGAGAGTGTTATACGTCAAAGAAAGTAAAAAACAATATATTTTTGTAAATTCTACCTTTCCTAAAGATTTTTGGATAATATTATAAAAATGAAACTTTATTTCTTCAATTAATACTTGTGTTTTATATTGGATGGTTGGGTATGTGTAGGATATTTTTTCAATTGAGAGCTATGGTTTGTAAACCGAGAGCTATGGTTTAGTTACTTGGTAATGGTCATTCCCGACCCAATCGACCAAAATACATGTGTAGTTGAGTGGTATCTCGATCCTTTGGCATTTTTCAATTCTATCCATACCTTTACATAGAGGCAAGTCGTAATTTAGTTCCGGCCAAGTTCCTAAATTTTGGAGTTCCCAAAATTTTGTCATGACTCAGTTCCTACAATTTCTTCTCGACTTAGTTCCTCGTATTTGTCCTCGGCCCTATTCGTGAAATTCAAAAATCATGATTTAGTTTTGATTTTTTCTTTAACTAGTTAACAAAATCAATGGAGCACTATTTCTAATTTTTTATATGCATAAATAATTTTATTTTGTCATAAAATACTAATCATAATAGAGTGTTATACATTAGAGAAAGTAAAAACAATATATTTTGGTAAATTCTACCTTCCTAAAGATTTTGGATAATATTATAAAAGAAACTTATTGCTTCAATTAATACTTGCGTTTTATATTTGATGGTTGGGTATGTGTAGGATATTTTTTCAATTGAGAGCTATGGTTTAGTAAGGCGAGAACTATTGTTTAGTTACTTGGTAATGGTCATATCAGACCCAATCGACCCAAATACATGTGTAGTTGGTGGTATCTTGATCCTTTGGCATTTTTCAATTCTATCTCTACCTTTACAGCGAGGTAACGTCGTAATTTTAGTCCCGGCCAAGTACCTAAAATTTGGAATATCCAAAAATTTTTCATGACTCGGTTCCCTACAATTTCTTCTCACCACTGGTTCCTCGTATTTGCTCATTTTATTCGTGATGTTCGATAATCATGATTTTGTTTTTGAGTTTTTCTTTAACTAGTTACCAAAATCCGCCGAGCACCATTTCCTAATTTTTTATATACATAAATATATTTATTTTGGCATAAAATACTAATCATAATAGAGTGTTATTACATTAGAGAAAAGTAAAAACAATATATTTTGGTAAATTCTACCTTCCTAAAGATTTTTGGATAATATTATAAAAAAGAAACTTATTGCTTCAATTAATACTTGCGTTTTATATTCGATGGTTGGGTATGTGTAGGATATTTTTTCAATTGAGAGCTACAGTTTAGTTACTTGGTAATGGTCGTATCGCAGCCCAATCGACCCAAATACTTGTGTAGTTGGTGGTATCTCGATACTTTGGCATTTTTTTTTTGTTCTATCTACTATCTTTACGAAGAGGTAGTGTCCTAATTTTAGTCAGACCAAGTTCGTAAATTTGGATTTCCAAAAATTTTGTCATTACTCAATTCCTACCTTTTCTTCTCGCCTAGTTCCTCGTATTTGCTCTCGGTTACTATTTGTGATGTTCGATAATCATGATTTTATTTTGAGTTTTTCTTTAACTAGTTACCAAAATCTTAAGCACCATTTCTAATTGTTTATATGCATAAATAATTTTATTTTTTTGCATAAAATACTAATCATAATAGAGTGTTATACATTAGAAAAAGTAAAAACGATATATTTTGCTAAATTCTACCTTCTTAAAGATTTTTTTGATAATATTATAAAAAAGAAATTTATTGCTTCAATTAATACTTCCGTTTTATATTTGATGGTTGGGTATGTGTAGGATATTTTTTTTCGAGTTGAGAGCTATGGTTTAGTTACTTGGTAATGGTCATATCCAACCCAATCGACCCAAATACTTGTATAGTTGGTGGTATCTCGATACTTTGGCATTTTGTTTATTCTATCTCTATCTTTATATAGAGGTAGGGTCTTAATTTTAGTCCCGACCAAGTTCTTAAAATTTGGAGTTCTAAAATTTTGTCATTACTGAATTCCTACCTTTTCTTCTCGCCTAGTTCTCGTATTTGCTCTCGGCCCTATTTGTGATGTTCAATAATCATGATTTTATTTTTGAGTTTTTCTTTAACTAGTTACCAAAATACGCTAAGCACCATTTCTAATTTTTTATATGCATAAATAATTTTATTTTTGCATAAAATACTAATCATAATAGAGTGTTATACATTAGAGAAAGTAAAAACGATATATTTTGCTAAATTCTACCTTCCTAAAGATTTTTTGATAATATTATAAAAAGAAACTTATTGCTTCAATTAATACTTGCGTTTTATATTTGATGGTTCGGTATGTGTAGGATATTTTTTCAAATGAGAGCTATGGTCTATAAACTGAGAGCTATGGTTTAGTTACTTGGTAATGGTCATATCCGACCCAATCGACCCAAATACTTGTGTAGTTGGTGGTATCTCGATACTTTGGCATTTTTTTATTCTATCTCCATCTTTACATAGAGGTAGGGTCTTAATTTTAGTCCCGACCAAGTTCGTAAAATTTGGAGTTCCTAAAATATTGACATTACTCAATTCCTACCTTTTCTTCTCGCCCCTAGTTCCTCGTATTTTACTCTCGGCCCTATTCGTGATGTTCAATAATCATGATTTTGTTTTTGACTTTTTCTTTAACTAGTTACCAAAATGCTAAGCACCATTTCTAATTTTTTATATGCATAAATAATTTTATTTTTGCATAAAATACTAATCATAATAGAGTGTTATACATTAGAGAAAGTAAAAACGATATATTTTGCTACATTCCACCTTCCTAAAGATTTTTCGATAATATTATAAAAGGAAATTTATTGCTTCAATTAATACTTGCGTTTTATATTTGATGGTTAGGTATGTGTAGGATATTTTTTCAGTTGAGAGCTATGGTTTAGTTACTTGGTAATGGTCATATCCAACCCAATCGACCCAAATACTTGTGTAGTTGGTGGTATTTCGATACTTTGGCATTTTTTTTATTCTATCTCTATCTTTATATAGAGGTAGGGTCTTAATTTTAGTCCCGACCAAGTTCGTAAAATTTGGAGTTCCTAAAATATTGTCATTACTCAATTCCTACCTTTTCTTCTCGCCTAGTTCCTCATATTTGCTCTCGGCCCTATTCGTGATGTTCATAATCATGATTTTGTTTTTTGAGTTTTTATTTAACTAGTTACAAAAATGCGAGCACCGTTTCTAATTTTTTATATGCATAAATAATTTTACTTTGGCATAAAATACTAATCATAATAGAGTGTTATACATTAGAGAAAGTAAAAACGATATATTTTGCTAAATTCTACCTTCCTAAAGATTTTTTGATAATATTATAAAAAAGAAACTTATTGCTTGATTAATACTTGCGTTTTATATTTGATGGTTCGGTATGTGTAGGATATTTTTTCAAATGAGAGCTATAGTCTATAAAAGTAAGAGCTATGGTTTAGTTACTTGGTAATGGTCATATCCGACCCAATCGACCAAAATACATGTGTAGTTGGTGGTATCTCGATCCATTGGCATTTTTCAATTCTACCTCTACCTTTACATAGAGGTAGCGTCGTAATTTTAGTTCCGGTCAAGTTCCTAAAACTTGGAGTTCCGAGAATTTTGTCATGATTCAGTTCCTACAATTTCTTCTCGACCTAGTTCCTCGTATTTACCCTCCTGCCTTATTCGTGAAATTCAAAAATTATGATTTAGTTTTTGATTTTTTCCTTAACTAGTTACCAAAATCAGCTGAGCACCATTTTCTAATTTTTTATATGCATAAATAATTTTATTTTGACATAAAATACTAATCATAATAGAGTGTTCTACATTAGAGAAAGTAAAAAAAATATATTTTTGTAAATTCTACCTTCCTAAAGATTTTTGGATAATATTATAAAAAAGAAACTTATTGCTTCAATTAATACTTGTGTTTTATATTGGATGGTTGGGTATGTGTAGGATATTTTTTCAATTGAGAGTTATGGTCGGTAAGCGTGAGAGCTATGGTTTAGTTACTTGGTAATGGTCATATCAGACATAATCGACCCAAATACTTGTCTAGTTGGTGGTATCTTGATACTTTGGCATTTTTTATTCTATCTCTATCTTTACATAGAGGTAGGGTCTTAATTTTAGTCCCGACCAAGTTCGTAAAATTTGGAGTTCCTAAAATTTTGTCATGACTCAATTCCTACCTTTTATCTCGCCTTAGTTCCTCGTATTTACTCTCGGCGCTATTCGTGATGTTGAATTATCATGATTTTGTTTTTGAGTTTTCTTTAACTAGTTACAAAAATTTGCTGAGTACCATTTCCTAATTTTTTATATGAATGAATAATTTTATTTAGGCATAAAATACTAATCATAAGAGAGTGTTATACGTCAAAGAAAGTAAAAACAATATATTTTTTGTAAATTCTACCTTCCTAAAGATTTTTGGATAATATTATAAAAATGAAACTTATTTCTTCAATTAATACTTGTGTTTTATATTGGATGGTTGGATATGTGTAGGATATTTTTTCAATTGAGAGCTATGGTTTGTAAACTGAGAGCTATGGTTTAGTTACTTGGTAATGGTCATTCCCGACCCAATCGACCAAAATACATGTGTAGTTGGTGGTATCTCGATCCTTTGGCATTTTTCAATTCTATCTATACCTTTACATAGAGGCAGCGTCGTAATTTAGTTCCGGCCAAGTTCCTAAATTTTGGAGTTCCCAAAAATTTTGTCATGACTCGGTTCTTACAATTTCTTCTCGACCTAGTTCCTCGTATTTGTCCTCGGCCACTATTCGTGAAATTCAAAAATCATGATTTAGTTTTTGATTTTTCTTTAACTAGTTAACAAAATCAGCTGGAGCACTATTTCCTAATTTTTTATATGCATAAATAATTTTATTTTGTCATAAAATACTAATCATAATAGAGTGTTATACATTAGAGAAAGTAAAAACAATATATTTTGGTAAATTCTACCTTCCTAAAGATTTTTGGATAATATTATAAAAAAGAAACTTATTGCTTCAATTAATACTTGCGTTTTATATTTGATGGTTGGGTATGTGTAGGATATTTTTTCAATTTAGAGCTATGGTACGTAAATGGCGAGAACTATTGTTTAGTTACTTGGTAATGGTCATATCCGACCCAATCGACCCAAATACTTGTGTAGTTGGTGGTATCTTGATCCTTTGGCATTTTTCAATTCTATCTCTACCTTTACATAGAGGTAGCGTCGTAATTTTAGTCCCGGCCAAGTACCTAAAATTTGGAATATCCAAAAATTTTTCATGACTCAGTTCCTACAATTTCTTCTCACCCTAGTTCCTCGTATTTGCTCTCAGCCCTATTCGTGATGTTCAATAATCATGATTTTGTTTTTGAGTTTTTCTTTAACTAGTTACCAAAATGTTGAGCACCATTTCCTAATTTTTTATATGCATAAATATATTTATTTTGGCATAAAATACTAATCATAATAGAGTGTTATACATTAGAGAAAAGTAAAAACAATATATTTTGGTAAATTCTACCTTCCTAAAGATTTTTGGATAATATTATAAAAAAGAAACTTATTGCTTCAATTAATACTTGCGTTTTATATTCGATGGTTGGGTATGTGTAGGATATTTTTTCAATTGAGAGCTATAGTTTAGTTACTTGGTAATGGTCATATCCGACCCAATCGACCCAAATACTTGTGTAGTTGGTGGTATCTCGATACTTTGGCATTTTTTTTTGTTCTATCTCTATCTTTACAAAGAGGTAGGGTCTTAATTTTAGTCCCGACCAAGTTCGTAAAATTTGGATTTCCAAAAATTTTGTCATTACTCAATTCCTACCTTTTCTTCTCGCCCTAGTTCCTCGTATTTGCTCTCGGCCCTATTTGTGATGTTCAATAATCATGATTTTATTTTTTTGAGTTTTTCTTTAACTAGTTACCAAAATCTGCTAAGCACCATTTCCTAATTGTTTATATGCATAAATAATTTTATTTTTGCATAAAATACTAATCATAATAGAGTGTTATACATTAGAAAAAGTAAAAACGATATATTTTGCTAAATTCTACCTTCTTAAAGATTTTTTGATAATATTATAAAAAAGAAATTTATTGCTTCAATTAATACTTCCGTTTTATATTTGATGGTTGGGTATGTGTAGGATATTTTTTCGGTTGAGAGCTATGGTTTAGTTACTTGGTAATGGTCATATCCAACCCAATCGACCCAAATACTTGTATAGTTGGTGGTATCTCGATACTTTGGCATTTTGTTTATTCTATCTCTATCTTTATATAGAGGTAGGGTCTTAATTTTAGTCCCGACCAAGTTCTTAAAATTTGGAGTTCCTAAAATTTTGTCATTCTTGAATTCTACCTTTTCTTCTCGCCACTAGTTCTCGTATTTGCTCTCGGCCCTATTTGTGATGTTCAATAATCATGATTTTATTTTTGAGTTTTTCTTTAACTAGTTACCAAAATCTGCTAAGCACCATTTCCTAATTTTTTATATGCATAAATAATTTTATTTTTGCATAAAATACTAATCATAATAGAGTGTTATACATTAGAGAAAGTAAAAACGATATATTTTGCTAAATTCTACCTTCCTAAAGATTTTTTGATAATATTATAAAAAAGAAACTTATTGCTTCAATTAATACTTGCGTTTTATATTTGATGGTTCGGTATGTGTAGGATATTTTTTCAAATGAGAGCTATGGTCTATAAATCGAGAGCTATGGTTTAGTTACTTGGTAATGGTCATATCAGGCCCAATCGACCCAAATACTTGTGTAGTTGGTGGTATCTCGATACTTTGGCATTTTTTTATTCTATCTCTATCTTTACATAGAGGTAGGGTCTTAATTTTAGTCCCGACCAAGTTCGTAAAATTTGGAGTTCCTAAAATATTGACATTACTCAATTCCTACCTTTTCTTCTCGCCACTAGTTCCTCGTATTTACTCTCGGCCCTATTCGTGATGTTCAATAATCATGATTTTGTTTTTGACTTTTTCTTTAACTAGTTACCAAAATCTTTTAAGCACCATTTCCTAATTTTTTATATGCATAAATAATTTTATTTTTGCATAAAATACTAATCATAATAGAGTGTTATACATTAGAGAAAGTAAAAACGATATATTTTGCTACATTCCACCTTCCTAAAGATTTTTCGATAATATTATAAAAAAGGAAATTTATTGCTTCAATTAATACTTGCGTTTTATATTTGATGGTTGGGTATGTGTAGGATATTTTTCGGTTGAGAGCTATGGTTTAGTTACTTGGTAATGGTCATATCCAACCCAATCGACCCAAATACTTGTGTAGTTGGTGGTATTTCGATACTTTGGCATTTTTTTTATTCTATCTCTATCTTTATATAGAGGTAGGGTCTTAATTTTAGTCCCGACCAAGTTCGTAAAATTTGGAGTTCCTAAAATATTGTCATTACTCAATTCCTACCTTTTCTTCTCGCCCTAGTTCCTCGTATTTGCTCTCGGCCCTATTCGTGATGTTCAATAATCATGATTTTGTTTTTGAGTTTTTATTTAACTAGTTACAAAAATCTGTGAGAGCACCATTTCCTAATTTTTTATATGCATAAATAATTTTACTTTGGCATAAAATACTAATCATAATAGAGTGTTATACATTAGAGAAAGTAAAAACAATATATTTTGGTAAATTCTACCATCCTAAAGATTTTTGGATAATATTATAAAAAAGAAACTTATTGCTTCTATTAATACTTGCGTTTTATATTTGATGGTTGGGTATGTGTAGGATATTTTTTCAATTGAAAGGTATGGTACGTAAAACGAGAGCTATGGTTTAGTTACTTGGTAATGGTCATATCCGACCCAATCGACCCAAATACTTATGTAGTTGGTGGTATCTCGATACTTTGACAATTTTTTGTTCTATCTCTATCTTTACATAGAGGTAGGGTCTTAATTTTACTCCCGACCAAGTTCGTAAAATTTGGAGTTCCTAAAATATTGTCATTACTCAATTCCTACCTTTTCTTCTCGCCCTAGTTCCTCATATTTGCTCTCGGCCCTATTCGTGATGTTCAATAATCATGATTTTTTTTTTGACTTTTTCTTTAACTAGTTACCAAAATCCGCTAAGCACCATTTTCTAATTTTTTATATGCATAAATAATTTTATTTTTGCATAAAATACTAATCATAATAGAGTGTTATACATTAGAGAAAGTAAAAACGATATATTTTGCTAAATTCCACCTTCCTAAAGATTTTTCGATAATATTATAAAAAAGGAAATTTATTGCTTCAATTAATACATGCGTTTTATATTTGATGGTTGGGTATGTGTAGGATATTTTTTCGGTTGAGAGCTATGGTTTAGTTACTTGGTAATGGTCATATCCAACCCAATCGACCCAAATACTTGTGTAGTTGGTGGTATCTCGATACTTTGGCATTTTTTTTATTCTATCTCTATCTTTATATAGAGGTAGGGTCTTAATTTTAGTCCCGACCAAGTTCGTAAAATTTGGAGTTCCTAAAATATTGTCATTACTCAATTCCTACCTTTTCTTCTCGCCCTAGTTCCTCATATTTGCTCTCGGCCCTATTCGTGATGTTCAATAATCATGATTTTGTTTTTGAGTTTTTATTTAACTAGTTACAAAAATCTGCTGAGCACCATTTCTTAATTTTTTATATGCATAAATAATTTTACTTTGGCATAAAATACTAATCATAATAGAGTGTTATAGATTAGAGAAAGTAAAAACAATATATTTTGGTAAATTCTACCATCCTAAAGATTTTTGGATAATATTATAAAAAAGAAACTTATTGCTTCTATTAATACTTGCGTTTTATATTTGATGGTTGGGTATGTGTAGGATATTTTTTCAATTGAAAGGTATGGTCTGTAAACTGAGAGCTATGGTTTAGTTACTTGGTAATGGTCATATCCGACCCAATCGACCCAAATACTTATGTAGTTGGTGGTATCTCGATACTTTGACATTTTTTTGTTCTATCTCTATCTTTACATAGAGGTAGGGTCTTAATTTTACTCCCGACCAAGTTCGTAAAATTTGGAGTTCCTAAAATATTGTCATTACTCAATTCCTACCTTTTCTTCTCGCCCTAGTTCCTCATATTTACTCTCGGCCCTATTCGTGATGTTCAATAATCATGATTTTTTTTTTTTGACTTTTTCTTTAACTAGTTACCAAAATCTGCTAAGCACCATTTTCTAATTTTTTATATGCATAAATAATTTTATTTTTGCATAAAATACTAATCATAATAGAGTGTTATACATTAGAGAAAGTAAAAACGATATATTTTTCTAAATTCCACCTTCCTAAAGATTTTTGGATAATATTATAAAAAAGGAAATTTATTGCTTCAATTAATACTTGCGTTTTATATTTGATGGTTGGGTATGTGTAGGATATTTTTTCAATTGAGAGCTATGGTATAAACCGAGAGCTATAGTTTAGTTACTTGGTAATGGTCATATCCGACCCAATCGACCCAAATACTTGTGTAGTTGGTGGTATCTCGATTGGAATTTTTTATTCTATCTCTATCTTTACATAGAGGTAGGGTCTTAATTTTAGTCCCGACCAAGTTCGTAAAATTTGGAGTTCTTAAAATATTGTCATTACTCAATTCCTACCTTTTCTTCTCGCCCTAGTTCCTCGTATTTACTCTCGGCCCTATTCGTGATGTTCAATAATCATGATTTTTTTTTTTGACTTTTTCTTTAACTAGTTACCAAAATCTGCTAAGCACCATTTTCTAATTTTTTATATGCATAAATAATTTTATTTTTGCATAAAATACTAATCATAATAGAGTGTTATACATTAGAGAAAGTAAAAATGATATATTTCGGTAAATTCTACCTTCCTAAAGATTTTTTGATAATATTATAAAAAAGAAATTTATTGTTTCAATTAATACTTGCCTTTTATATTTGATGGTTGGGTATGTGTAGGATATTTTTTCAATTGAGAGCTATGGTTTAGTTACTTGGTAATGGTCATATCCAACCCAATCGACCCAAATACTTTTGTAGTTGGTGGTATCTCGATACTTTGGCATTTTTTTATTTTATCTCTATCTTTATATAGAGGTAGGGTCTTAATTTTAGTCCCGACCAAGTTCGTAAAATTTGGAGTTCCTAAAATTTTGTCATTACTCAATTCCTACCTTTTCTTCTCGCCCTAGTTCCTCGTATTTGCTCTCGGCCCTATTCGTGATGTTCAATAATCATGATTTTGTTTTTGAGTTTTTCTTTAACTAGTTACCTAAATCTGCTAAGCACCATTTCCTAATTTTTTATATGCATAAATAATTTTATTTTTGCATAAAATACTAATCATAATAGAGTGTTATACATTAGAGAAAGTAAAAACTATATATTTTGCTAAATTCTACCTTCCTAAAGATTTTTTGATAATATTATAAAAAAGAAACTTATTGCTTCAATTAATACTTGCGTTTTATATTTGATGGTTGGGTATGTGTAGGATATTTTTTCAATTGAGAGTTATGGTCTATAAACTGAGAGCTATGGTTTAGTTACATGGTAATGGTCATATCCGACCCAATCGACCCAAATACTTGTGTAGTTGGTGGTATCTCGATACTTTGGCATTTTTTTTATTCTATCTCTATCTTTACATAGAGGTAGGGTCTTAATTTTAGTCCCGACCAAGTTCGTAAAATTTGGATTTCCAAAATTTTTTTCATTACTCAATTCCTACCTTTTCTTCTCGCCCTAGTTCTTCGTATTTGCTCTCGGCCCTATTTGTGATGTTCAATAATCATGATTTTATTTTTGAGTTTTTCTTTAACTAGTTACCAAAATCTGTTAAGCACCATTTCCTAATTTTTTATATGCATAAATAATTTTATTTTTGCATAAAATACTAATCATAATAGAGTGTTATACATTAAAGAAAGTAAAAACGATATATTTTGCTAAATTCTACCTTCCTAAAGATTTTTTGATAATATTATAAAAAAGAAACTTATTGCTTCAATTAATACTTGCGTTTTATATTTGATGGTTGGGTATGTGTAGGATATTTTTTCGGTTGAGAGCTATGGTTTAGTTACTTGGTAATGGTCATATCCAACCCAATCGACCCAAATACTTGTGTAGTTGGTGGTATCTCGATAGTTTAGCATTTTTTTTATTCTATCTCTATCTTTATATAGAGGTAGGGTCTTAATTTTAGACACGACCAAGTTCGTAAAATTTGGAGTTCCTAAAATTTTGTCATTACTTAATTCCTACCTTTTCTTCTCGCCACTAGTTCCTCATATTTGCTCTCGGCCCTATTCGTGATGTTCAATAATCATGATTTTGTTTTTGAGTTTTTCTTTAACTAGTTACCAAAATCTGCTGAGCACCATTTCCTAATTTTTTATATGCATAAATAATTTTACTTTGGCATAAAATACTAATCATAATAGAGTGTTATACATTAGAGAAAGTAAAAACAATATATTTTGGTAAATTCTACCTTCCTAAAGATTTTTGGATAATATTATAAAAAAGAAACTTATTGCTTCAATTAATACTTGTGTTTTATATTTGATGGTTGGGTATATGTAGGATATTTTTTCAATTGAGAGCTATGATTTGTAAACTGTGAGCTATGGTTTAGTTACATGGTAATGGTCATATCCGACCCAATCGACCCAAATACTTGTGTAGTTTGTGGTATCTCGATACTTTGGCATTTCTATCTCTATCTTTACATAGAGGTAGGGTCTTAATTTTAATCCCGACCAAGTTCGTAAAATTTGGAGTTCCTAAAATATTGTTATTACTCAATTCCTACCTTTTCTTCTCGCCCTAGTTCCTCGTATTTACTCTCGGCCCTATTCGTGATGTTCAATAATCATGATTTTTTTTTTGACTTTTTCTTTAACTAGTTACCAAAATCTGCTAAGCACCATTTTCTAATTTTTTATATGCATAAATAATTTTATTTTTGCATAAAATACTAATCATAATAGAGTGTTATACATTAGAGAAAGTTAAAACGATATATTTTGGTAAATTCTAACTTCCTAAAGATTTTTTGATAATATTATAAAAAAGAAACTTATTGTTTCAATTAATACTTGCGTTTTGTATTTGATGGTTGGGTATGTGTAGGATATTTTTTCGATTGAGAGCTATGGTTTAGTTACTTGGTAATGAACATATCCAACCCAATCGACCCAAATACTTGTGTAGTTGGTGGTATCTCGATAGTTTAGCATTTTTTTTTATTCTATCTCTATCTTTACATAGAGGTAGGGTCTTAATTTTAATCCCGACCAAGTTCATAAAATTTGGAGATCCTAAAATTTTGTTATTACTAAATTTCTACCTTTTCTTCTCGCCCTAATTCCTTGTATGTGCTCTCGGCCCTATTCGTGATGTTGAATAATCATGATTTTGTTTTTGAGTTTTTCTTTAACTAGTTACCAAAATCTGCTAAGCACTATTTCCTAATTTTTTATATGCATAATTAATTTTATTTTGGCATAAAATACTAATCATAATAGAGTGTTATACATTAGAGAAAGTAAAAACAATATATTTTGGTAAATTCTACCTTCCTATAGATTTTTGGATCATATTATAAAAAAGAAACTTCTTGCTTCAATTAATACTTCTGTTTTACATTTGATGGTTGGGTATGTGTAGGATATTTTTTCAACCGAGAGCTATGGTTTGTAAACTGAGAGCTATGGTTTAGTTACTTGGTAATGGTCATATCCGACCCAATCGACCCAAATACTTGTGTAGTTGGTGGTATCTCGATACTTTGGCATTTTTTTATTCTATCTCTATCTTTACATAGAGGTAGGGTCTTAATTTTAGTCCCGACCAAGTTCGTAAAATTTGGAGTTCCTACAATTTTGTCATTACCCAATTCCTACCTTTTCTTCTCGCCCCGATTCGTCATATTTGCTCTCGGCCCTTTTCGTGATGTTCAACAATCATGATTTAGTTTTTGATTTTTTCTTTAACTAGTTACCAAAATCAACTGAGCACCATTTCCTAATTTTTTATATGAATTAGTAATTTTATTTTGGCATAAAATACTAATTATAATAGAGTGTTATACATTAGAGAAAGTAAAAACAATATATTTTGGTAAATTCTACCTTCCTGAAGATTTTTGGATAATATTATAAAAAAGAAACTTATTGCTTCAATTAATACTTGTGTTTTATATTTGATGGTTGGGTATATGTAGGATATTTTTTCAATTGAGAGCTATGATTTGTAAACTATGAGCTATGGTTTAGTTACATGGTAATGGTCATATCCGACCCAATCGACCCAAATACTTGTGTAGTTGGTGGTATCTCGATACTTTGGCATTTTTTTTATTCTATCTCTATCTTTACATAGAGGTAGGGTCTTAATTTTAGTCCCGACCAAGTTCGTAAAATTTGGATTTCCAAAATTTTTGTCATTACTCAATTCCTACCTTTTCTTCTCGCCCTAGTTCCTCGTATTTGCGCTCGGCCCTATTTGTGATGTTCAATAATCATGATTTTATTTTTGAGTTTTCTTTAACTAGTTACCAAAATCTGCTAAGCACCATTTCCTAATTTTTTATATGCATAAATAATTTTATTTTTGCATAAAATACTAATCATAATAGAGTGTTATACATTAGAGAAAGTAAACACGATATATTTTGCTAAATTCTACCTTCCTAAAGATTTTTTGATAATATTATAAAAAAGAAACTTATTGCTTCAATTAATACTTGCGTTTTATATTTGATGGTTGGGTATGTGTAGGATATTTTTTCGGTTGAGAGCTATGGTTTAGTTACTTGGTAATGGTCATATCCAACCCAATCGACCCAAATACTTGTGCGGTTGGTGGTATCTCGATACTTTAGCATTTTTTATTCTATCTCTATCTTTATATAGAGGTAGGGTCTTAATTTTAGTCACGACCAAGTTCGTAAAATTTGGAGTTCCTAAAATTTTGTCATTACTCAATTCCTACCTTTTCTTCTCGCCCTAGTTCCTCATATTTGCTCTCGGCCCTATTCGTGATGTTCAATAATCATGATTTTGTTTTTGAGTTTTTCTTTAACTATTTACCAAAATCTGCTAAGCACCATTTCCTAATTTTTTATATGCATAAATAATTTTACATTGGCAAAAAATACTAATCATAATAGAGTGTTATACATTAGAGAAAGTAAAAACAATATATTTTGGTAAATTCTACCTTCCTATAGATTTTTGGATCATATTATAAAAAAGAAACTTCTTGCTTCAATTAATACTTGTTTTACATTTGATGGTTGGGTATGTGTAGGATATTTTTTCAAGAGGAGCTATGGTTTGTAAGCTAGAGCTATGGTTTAGTTACTTGGTAATGGTCATATCCGACCCAATCGACCCAAATACTTGTGTAGTTGGTGGTATCTCGATAGTTTAGCATTTTTTTTTATTCTATCTCTATCTTTACATAGAGGTAGGGTCTTAATTTTAATCCCGACCAAGTTCATAAAATTTGGAGATCCTAAAATTTTGTTATTACTAAATTTCTACCTTTTCTTCTCGCCACTAATTCCTCGTATGTGCTCTCGGCCCTATTCGTGATGTTGAATAATCATGATTTTGTTTTTGAGTTTTTCTTTAACTAGTTACCAAAATCTGTGAGCACTATTTCCTAATTTTTTATATGCATAATTAATTTTATTTTGGCATAAAATACTAATCATAATAGAGTGTTATACATTAGAGAAAGTAAAAACAATATATTTTGGTAAATTCTACCTTCCTATAGATTTTTGGATCATATTATAAAAAAGAAACTTCTTGCTTCAATTAATACTTGCGTTTTACATTTGATGGTTGGGTATGTGTAGGATATTTTTTCAACCGAGAGCTATGGTTTGTAAAGCGAGAGCTATGGTTTAGTTACTTGGTAATGGTCATATCAGACCCAATCGACCCAAATACTTGTGTAGTTGGTGGTATCTTGATACTTTGGCATTTTTTTATTCTATCTCTATCTTTACATAGAGGTAGGGTCTTAATTTTAGTCCCGACCAAGTTCGTAAAATTTGGAGTTCCTACAATTTTGTCATTACCCAATTCTACCTTTTCTTCTCGCCCCGGTTCGTCATATTTGCTCTCGGCCCTTTTCGTGATGTTCAACAATCATGATTTAGTTTTTGATTTTTTCTTTAACTAGTTACCAAAATCAATGAGCACCATTTCCTAATTTTTTATATGAATTAGTAATTTTATTTTGGCATAAAATACTAATTATAATAGAGTGTTATACATTAGAGAAAGTAAAAACAATATATTTTGGTAAATTCTACCTTCCTGAAGATTTTTGGATAATATTATAAAAAAGAAACTTATTGCTTCAATTAATACTTGTGTTTTATATTTGATGGTTGGGTATATGTAGGATATTTTTTCAATTGAGAGCTATGATTTGTAAACTATGAGCTATGGTTTAGTTACATGGTAATGGTCATATCAGACCCAATCGACCCAAATACTTGTGTAGTTGGTGGTATCTCGATACTTTGGCATTTTTTTTATTCTATCTCTATCTTTACATAGAGGTAGGGTCTTAATTTTAGTCCCGACCAAGTTCGTAAAATTTGGATTTCCAAAATTTTTGTCATTACTCAATTCCTACCTTTTCTTCTCGCCCTAGTTCCTCGTATTTGCGCTCGGCCCTATTTGTGATGTTCAATAATCATGATTTTATTTTTGAGTTTTTCTTTAACTAGTTACCAAAATCTGCTAAGCACCATTTCCTAATTTTTTATATGCATAAATAATTTTATTTTTGCATAAAATACTAATCATAATAGAGTGTTATACATTAGAGAAAGTAAACACGATATATTTTGCTAAATTCTACCTTCCTAAAGATTTTTTGATAATATTATAAAAAAGAAACTTATTGCTTCAATTAATACTTGCGTTTTATATTTGATGGTTGGGTATGTGTAGGATATTTTTTCGGTTGAGAGCTATGGTTTAGTTACTTGGTAATGGTCATATCCAACCCAATCGACCCAAATACTTGTGCGGTTGGTGGTATCTCGATACTTTAGCATTTTTTTTATTCTATCTCTATCTTTATATAGAGGTAGGGTCTTAATTTTAGTCCCGACCAAGTTCGTAAAATTTGGAGTTCCTAAAATTTTGTCATTACTCAATTCCTACCTTTTCTTCTCGCCCTAGTTCCTCATATTTGCTCTCGGCCCTATTCGTGATGTTCAATAATCATGATTTTGTTTTTGAGTTTTTCTTTAACTATTTACCAAAATCTGCTAAGCACCATTTCCTAATTTTTTATATGCATAAATAATTTTACATTGGCAAAAAATACTAATCATAATAGAGTGTTATACATTAGAGAAAGTAAAAACAATATATTTTGGTAAATTCTACCTTCCTAAAGATTTTTGGATAATATTATAAAAAAGAAACTTATTGCTTCAATTAATACTTGTGTTTTATATTTGATGGTTGGGTATATGTAGGATATTTTTTCAATTGAGAGCTATGATTTGTAAACTATGAGCTATGGTTTAGTTACATGGTAATGGTCATATCCGACCCAATCGACCCAAATACTTGTGTAGTTTGTGGTATCTCGATACTTTGGCATTTTTTTTTATTCTATCTCTATCTTTACATAGAGATAGGGACTTAATTTTAATCCCGACCAAGTTCGTAAATTTTGGAGTTCCTAAAATTTTGTCATTACTCGATTCCTACCTTTTCTTCTCGCCCTAGTTCCTCGTATTTGCTCTCAGCCCAATTCGTGATGTTCAATAATAATGATTTTGTTTTTGAGTTTTTCTTTAACTAGTTACCAAAATCTGTTGACCACCATTTCCTAATTTTTTATATGCATAAATATATTTATTTTGGCATAAAATACTAATCATAATAGAGTGTTATACATTAGAGAAAGTAAAAACAATATATTTTGGTAAATTCTACCTTCCTAAAGTTTTTTGGATAATATTATAAAAAAGAAACTTATTGCTTCTATTAATACTTGCGTTTTATATTTGATGGTTGGGTATGTGTAGGATATTTTTTCAATTGAGAACTATGGTTTAGTTACTTGGCAATGGTCATATCCAACCCAATCGACCCAAATACTTGTGTAGTTGGTGGTATCTCGATACTTTGGCATTTTTTTTATTCTATCTCTATCTTTACATAGAGGTAGGGTCTTAATTTTAGTCCCGACCAAGTTCGTAAAATTTGGAGATCCTAAAATTTTGTTATTACTAAATTCCTACCTTTTCTTCTCGCCCTAGTTCCTCGTATTTGCTCTCTGCCCTATTCGTGATGCTCAATAATCATGATTTTTTTTTTGAGTTTTTCTTTAACTAATTACAAAAATCTGCTGAGCACCATTTCCTAATTTTTTATATGCATAAATAATTTTATTTTGGCATAAAATAGTAATCATAATAGAGTGTTATACATTAGACAAAGTAAAAACAATATATTTTTGTAAATTCTACCTTCCTACAGATTTTTGGATAATATTATAAAAAAGAAACTTATTGCTTCAATTAATACTTGCGTTTTATATTTGATGGTTGGGTATGTGTAGGATATTTTTTCAACTGAGAGCTGTGGTTTAGTTACTTGGTAAGTGTCATATCCGACCCAATCGACCCAAATACTTGTTTAGTTGTTGGTATCTCGATACTTTGGCATTTTTTTATTCTATCTTTATCTTTACATAGAGCTAGGGTCTTAATTTTAGTCCCGACCATGTTCGTAAAATTTGGAACTCCTAAAATTTTATCATTACTTAATTCCGACCTTTTCTTCTCGCCACTAGTTCCTCGTATGTGCTCTCGGCCCTATTCGTGATGTTCAATAATCATGATTTTGTTTTTGAGTTTTTCTTTAACTAGTTACCAAAATCTGCCTAGCACTATTTCCTAATATTTTATATGCATAATTAATTTTATTTTGGCATAAAATACTAATTATAATAGAGTGTTATACATTAGAGAAAGTAAAAACAATATATTTTGGTAAATTCTACCTTCCTGAAGATTTTTGGATAATATTATAAAAAAGAAACTTATTGCTTCAATTAATACTTGTGTTTTATATTTGATGGTTGGGTATATGTAGGATATTTTTTCAATTGAGAGCTATGATTTGTAAACTATGAGCTATGGTTTAGTTACATGGTAATGGTCATATCCGACCCAATCGACCCAAATACTTGTGTAGTTGGTGGTATCTCGATACTTTGGCATTTTTTTTATTCTATCTCTATCTTTACATAGAGGTAGGGTCTTAATTTTAGTCCCGACCAAGTTCGTAAAATTTGGATTTCCAAAATTTTTGTCATTACTCAATTCCTACCTTTTCTTCTCGCCACTAGTTCCTCGTATTTGCGCTCGGCCCTATTTGTGATGTTCAATAATCATGATTTTATTTTTGAGTTTTTCTTTAACTAGTTACCAAAATCTTGCTAAGCACCATTTCCTAATTTTTTATATGCATAAATAATTTTATTTTTGCATAAAATACTAATCATAATAGAGTGTTATACATTAGAGAAAGTAAACACGATATATTTTGCTAAATTCTACCTTCCTAAAGATTTTTTGATAATATTATAAAAAAGAAACTTATTGCTTCAATTAATACTTGCGTTTTATATTTGATGGTTGGGTATGTGTAGGATATTTTTTCAGTTGAGAGCTATGGTTTAGTTACTTGGTAATGGTCATATCCAACCCAATCGACCCAAATACTTGTGCGATTGGTGGTATCTCGATACTTTAGCATTTTTTTTATTCTATCTCTATCTTTATATAGAGGTAGGGTCTTAATTTTAGTCCCGACCAAGTTCGTAAAATTTGGAGTTCCTAAAATTTTGTCATTACTCAATTCCTACCTTTTCTTCTCGCCCTAGTTCCTCATATTTGCTCTCGGCCCTATTCGTGATGTTCAATAATCATGATTTTGTTTTTGAGTTTTTCTTTAACTATTTACCAAAATCTGCTAAGCACCATTTCCTAATTTTTTATATGCATAAATAATTTTACATTGGCAAAAAATACTAATCATAATAGAGTGTTATACATTAGAGAAAGTAAAAACAATATATTTTGGTAAATTCTACCTTCCTAAAGATTTTTGGATAATATTATAAAAAAGAAACTTATTGCTTCAATTAATACTTGTGTTTTATATTTGATGGTTGGGTATATGTAGGATATTTTTTCAATTGAGAGCTATGATTTGTAAACTATGAGCTATGGTTTAGTTACATGGTAATGGTCATATCCGACCCAATCGACCCAAATACTTGTGTAGTTTGTGGTATCTCGATACTTTGGCATTTTTTTTATTCTATCTCTATCTTTACATAGAGGTAGGGACTTAATTTTAATCCCGACCAAGTTCGTAAATTTTGGAGTTCCTAAAATTTTGTCATTACTCGATTCCTACCTTTTCTTCTCGCCCTAGTTCCTCGTATTTGCTCTCGGCCCAATTCGTGATGTTCAATAATAATGATTTTGTTTTTGAGTTTTTCTTTAACTAGTTACCAAAATGTTGAGCACCATTTCCTAATTTTTTATATGCATAAATATATTTATTTTGGCATAAAATACTAATCATAATAGAGTGTTATACATTAGAGAAAGTAAAAACAATATATTTTGGTAAATTCTACCTTCCTAAAGTTTTTGGATAATATTATAAAAAAGAAACTTATTGCTTCTATTAATACTTGCGTTTTATATTTGATGGTTGGGTATGTGTAGGATATTTTTTCAATTGAGAACTATGGTTTAGTTACTTGGCAATGGTCATATCCAACCCAATCGACCCAAATACTTGTGTAGTTGGTGGTATCTCGATACTTTGGCATTTTTTTTATTCTATCTCTATCTTTACATAGAGGTAGGGTCTTAATTTTAGTCCCGACCAAGTTCGTAAAATTTGGAGATCCTAAAATTTTGTTATTACTAAATTCCTACCTTTTCTTCTCGCCAGCTAGTTCCTCGTATTTGCTCTCCCTATTCGTGATGCTCAATAATCATGATTTTTTTTTTGAGTTTTTCTTTAACTAATTACAAAAATCTGCTTTGAGCACCATTCCCTAATTTTTTATATGCATAAATAATTTTATTTTGGCATAAAATAGTAATCATAATAGAGTGTTATACATTAGACAAAGTAAAAACAATATATTTTTGTAAATTCTACCTTCCTACAGATTTTTGGATAATATTATAAAAAAGAAACTTATTGCTTCAATTAATACTTGCGTTTTATATTTGATGGTTGGGTATGTGTAGGATATTTTTTTCAGTTGAGAGCTATGGTTTAAGTTACTTGGTAATGGTCATATCCGACCCAATCGACCCAAATACTTGTGCGGTTGGTGGTATCTCGATACTTTAGCATTTTTTTTATTCTATCTCTATCTTTATATAGAGGTAGGGTCTTAATTTTAGTCCCGACCAAGTTCGTAAAATTTGGAGTTCCTAAAATTTTGTCATTACTCAATTCCTACCTTTTCTTCTCGCCCTAGTTCCTCATATTTGCTCTCGGCCCTATTCGTGATGTTCAATAATCATGATTTTGTTTTTGAGTTTTTCTTTAACTATTTACCAAAATCTGCTAAGCACCATTTCCTAATTTTTTATATGCATAAATAATTTTACATTGGCAAAAAATACTAATCATAATAGAGTGTTATACATTAGAGAAAGTAAAAACAATATATTTTGGTAAATTCTACCTTCCTAAAGATTTTTGGATAATATTATAAAAAAGAAACTTATTGCTTCAATTAATACTTGTGTTTTATATTTGATGGTTGGGTATATGTAGGATATTTTTTCAATTGAGAGCTATGATTTGTAAACTATGAGCTATGGTTTAGTTACATGGTAATGGTCATATCCGACCCAATCGACCCAAATACTTGTGTAGTTTGTGGTATCTCGATACTTTGGCATTTTTTTTATTCTATCTCTATCTTTACATAGAGGTAGGGACTTAATTTTAATCCCGACCAAGTTCGTAAATTTTGGAGTTCCTAAAATTTTGTCATTACTCGATTCCTACCTTTTCTTCTCGCCCTAGTTCCTCGTATTTGCTCTCGGCCCAATTCGTGATGTTCAATAATAATGATTTTGTTTTTGAGTTTTTCTTTAACTAGTTACCAAAATCACTTGAGCACCATTTCCTAATTTTTTATATGCATAAATATATTTATTTTGGCATAAAATACTAATCATAATAGAGTGTTATACATTAGAGAAAGTAAAAACAATATATTTTGGTAAATTCTACCTTCCTAAAGTTTTTTGGATAATATTATAAAAAAGAAACTTATTGCTTCTATTAATACTTGCGTTTTATATTTGATGGTTGGGTATGTGTAGGATATTTTTTCAATTGAGAACTATGGTTTAGTTACTTGGCAATGGTCATATCCAACCCAATCGACCCAAATACTTGTGTAGTTGGTGGTATCTCGATACTTTGGCATTTTTTTTATTCTATCTCTATCTTTACATAGAGGTAGGGTCTTAATTTTAGTCCCGACCAAGTTCGTAAAATTTGGAGTTCCTAAAATTTTGTCATTACTCAATTCCTACCTTTTCTTCTCGCCCTAGTTCCTCATATTTGCTCTCGGCCCTATTCGTGATGTTCAAAAATCATGATTTAGTTTTTGATTTTTCTTTAACTAGTTACCAAAATCAACTGAGCACCATTTTCTAATTTTTTATATGCATAAATAATTTTATTTTGGCATAAAATAGTAATCATAATAGAGTGTTATACATTAGACAAAGTAAAAACAATATATTTTTGTAAATTCTACCTTCCTACTGATTTTTGGATAATATTATAAAAAAGAAACTTATTGCTTCAATTAATACTTGCGTTTTATATTTGATGGTTGGGTATGTGTAGGATATTTTTTCAATTGAGAGCGAGAGTGTGGTTTAGTTACTTGGTAAGTGTCATATCCGACCCAATCGACCCAAATACTTGTTTAGTTGTTGGTATCTCGATACTTTGGCA
Source organism: Linum usitatissimum (assembly GCA_030674075.2). Classification (NCBI taxonomy): domain Eukaryota; kingdom Viridiplantae; phylum Streptophyta; class Magnoliopsida; order Malpighiales; family Linaceae; genus Linum; species Linum usitatissimum. Next base: position 88,327 of record JAUJYP020001513.1, on the reverse strand, counting down.
TTTTTTTATTCTATCTTTATCTTTACATAGAGCTAGGGTCTTAATTTTAGTCCCGACCATGTTCGTAAAATTTGGAACTCCTAAAATTTTATCATTACTTAATTCCGACCTTTTCTTCTCGCCCTAGTTCCTCGTATGTGTTCTCGGCCCTATTCGTGATGTTCAATAATCATGATTTTGTTTTTGAGTTTTTCTTTAACTAGTTACCAAAATCTGCTGAGCACTATTTCCTAATATTTTATATGCATAATTAATTTTATTTTGGCATAAAATACTAATCATAATAGAGTGTTATACATTAGAGAAAGTAAAAACAATATATTTTGGTAAATTCTACCTTCCTATAGATTTTTGGATAATATTATAAAAAAGAAACTTCTTGCTTCAATTAATACTTCTGTTTTACATTTGATGGTTGGGTATGTGTAGGATATTTTTTCAACCGAGAGCTATGGTTTGTAAACTGAGATCTATGGTTTAGTTACTTGGTAATGGTGATATCCGACCCAATCGACCCAAATACTTGTGTAGTTGGTGGTATCTCGATACTTTTGCACTTTTCAATTCTATCTCTATCTTTACATTGAGGTAGGGTCTTAATTTTAGTCCCGACCAAGTTCGTAAAATTTGGTGTTCCTACAATTTTGTCATTACTCAATTCCTACCTTTTCTTCTCGCCCCAGTTCCTCATATTTGCTCTCGGCCCTATTCGTGATGTTCAATAAACATGATTTAGTTTTTAATTTTTTCTTTAACTAGTTACCAAAATCAACTAAGCACCATTTCCTAATTTTTTATATGAATTAATAATTTTATTTTGGCATAAAATACAAATCATAATAGAGTGTTATACATTAGAGAAAGTAAAAACAATATATTTTGGTAAATTCTGCCTTCCTAAAGATTTTTGGATAATATTATAAAAAAGAAACTTATTGATTCAATTAATACTTGCGTTTTATATTTGATGGTTGGGTATGTGTAGGATATTTTTTCAATTGAGAGCTATGGTTTGTAAATTGAGAGCTATGGATTAGTTACTTGGTAATGGTCATACCCGACCCAATCGACCAAAATACATGTGTAGTTGGTGGTATCTCGATCCTTTGGCATTTTTCAATTCTACCTCTACCTTTACCTAGAGGCAGGGCCGTAATTTTAGTTCCGGCCAAGTTCCTAAAATTTGGAGTTTCCAAAATTTTATCATGACTCAGTTCCTACAATTTCTCCTCGACCTAGTTCCTCGTCTTTACCCTCGCCCCTATTCGTGAAATTCAAAAATCAAGATTTAGGTTTTTATTTTATCTTTAACCAGTTACCAAAATCAACTGCGCACCATTTTCTAATTTTTTTTATGCATAAATAATTTTATTTTGGCATAAAATACTAATCATAATAGAGTGTTATACATTAGAGAAAGTAAAAGTAATATATTTTTTAAAATTCTACCTTCCTAAAGATTTTTATATAATATTATAAAAAAGAAACTTATTGCTTCAATTAATACTTGTGTTTTATATTTGATGGTTGGGTATGTGTAGGATATTTTTTCAATTGAGAGCTATGGTCTGTAACCTGAGAGGAATGGTTTAGTTACTTAGTAATGGTCATATCCGACCCAATCGACCCAAATACTTGTGTAGTTGGTGGTATCTCGATACTTTGGCATTTTTTTATTCTATCTCTATCTTTACATAAAGGTAGGGTCTTAATTTTAGTCCCGACCAAGTTCGTAAAATTTGGAGTTCCTTAAATTTTTTAATTACTTAATTCTTACCTTTTCTTCTCGCCCTAGTTCCTCGTATTTACTCTCGGCCCTATTCCTGATGTTCAATAATCATGATTTTTTTTTAGTTTTTCTTTAACTAGTTACAAAAATCAACTGAACACCATTTCCTAATTTTTTATATGAATAAATAATTTTCTTTTGGCATAAAATACTAATCATAATAAAGTGTTATACATTAGAGAAAGTAAAAACAATATATTTTGGTAAATTCTTCCTTCCTAATGATTTTTGGATAATATTATAAAAAAAGAAACTTATTAGTTCAATTAATACTTGCGTTTTATATTTGATGGTTGGGTATGTGTAGGATATTTTTTCAATTGAGAGCTATGGTTTGTAAACTGAGAGCTATGGTTTAGTTAGTTGGTAATGGTCATACCCTACCCAATCGACCAAAATACATGTGTAGTTGGTGGTATCTCGATCCTTTGGCATTTTTCAATTCTATCTCTACCTTTACCTAGAGGCAGCGTCGCAATTTTAGTTCCGGCCAAGTTCCTAAAATTTGGAGTTCCCAAAATTTTGTCATGACTCAGTTCCTACAATTTCTTCTCAACCTTGTTCCTCGTATTTACCCTCGGCCCTATTCTTGAAATTCAAAAATCATAATTTAGTTTTTGATTTTTTCTTTAACTAGTTACCAAAATCAACTGAGCACCATTTCCTAATTTTTTATATGCATAAATAATTTTATTTTGGCATAAAATACTAATCATAATAGAGTGTTATACATTAGAGAAAGTAAAAACAATATATTTTGGTAAATTCTACCTTCCTAATGATTTTTGGATAATATTATAAAAAAGAAACTTATTGCTTCAATTAATACTTGTGTTTTATATTTGATGGTTGGGTATGTGTAGGATATTTTTTCAATTGAGAGCTATGGTTTGTAAACTGAGAGCTATGGTTTAGTTAGTTGGTAATGGTCATACCCTACCCAATCGACCAAAATACATGTGTAGTTGGTGGTATCTCGATCCTTTGGCATTTTTCAATTCTATCTCTACCTTTACCTAGAGGCAGCGTCGTAATTTTAGTTCCGACCAAGTTCCTAAAATTTGGAGTTCCCAAAATTTTGTCATGACTCAGTTCCTACAATTTCTTCTCGACCTTGTTCCTCGTATTTACCCTCGGCCCTATTCTTGAAATTCAAAAATCATAATTTAGTTTTTGATTTTTCTTTAACTAGTTACCAAAATCAACTGAGCACCATTTCCTAATTTTTTATATGCATAAATAATTTTATTTTGGCATAAAATACTAATCATAATAGAGTGTTATACATTAGAGAAAGTAAAAACAATATATTTTGGTAAATTCTACCTTCCTAAAGATTTTTGGATAATATTATAAAAAAGAAACTTATTGCTTCAATTAATACTTGTGTTTTATATTTGATGGTTGGGTATGTGTAGGATATTTTTTAAATTCAGAGGTATGGTCTGTAAACATAGAGCTATGGTTTAGTTACGTGGTAATGGTCATATCCGACCCAATCGACCCAAATACTTGTGTAGTTGGTGGTACCTCGATACTTTGGCATTTTTTTATTCTATCTCTATCTTAACATAGAGGTAGGGTCTTAATTTTAGTCCCGACCAAGTTCGTAAAATTTGGAGTTCCTTAAATTTTTTAATTACTTAATTCTTACCTTTTCTTCTCGCCCTAGTTCCTCGTATTTACTCTCGGCCCTATTCCTGATGTTCAATAATCATGATTTTTTTTTAGTTTTTCTTTAACTAGTTACAAAAATCAACTGAACACCATTTCCTAATTTTTTATATGAATAAATAATTTTCTTTTGGCATAAAATACTAATCATAATAAAGTGTTATACATTAGAGAAAGTAAAAACAATATATTTTGGTAAATTCTTCCTTCCTAATGATTTTTGGATAATATTATAAAAAAGAAACTTATTAGTTCAATTAATACTTGCGTTTTATATTTGATGGTTGGGTATGTGTAGGATATTTTTTCAATTGAGAGCTATGGTCTGTAAACTGAGAGCTATGATTTAGTTACTTGGTAATGGTCATACCCTACCCAATCGACCAAAATACATGTGTAGTTGGTGGTATCTCGATCCTTTGGCATTTTTCAATTCTATCTCTACCTTTACCTAGAGGCAGCGTCGTAATTTTAGTTCCGGCCAAGTTCCTAAAATTTGGAGTTCCCAAAATTTTGTCATGACTCAGTTCCTACAATTTCTCCTCGACCTAGTTCCTCGTATTAACCCTCGGCCCTATTCGTGAAATTCAAAAATCAAGATTTAGTTTTTTATTTTTTCTTTAACTAGTTACCAAAATCAACTGAGCACCATTTTCTAATTTTTTATATGCATAAATAATTTTATTTTGGCATAAAATACTAATCATAATAGAGGTTTATACATTAGAGAAAGTAAAAACAATATATTTTGGTAAATTCTACCTTCCTAAAGATTTTTGAATAATATTATAAAAAAGAAACTTATTGCTTCAATTAATACTTGTGTTTTATATTTGATGGTTGGGTATGTGTAGGATTTTTTTCAATTGAGAGCTATGGTTTGTAGTCTGAGAGCTATGGTTTAGTTAGTTGGTAATGGTCATACCCTACCCAATCGACCATAATACATGTGTAGTTGGTGGTATCTCGATCGTTTGGAATTTTTCAATTCAATCTCTACCTTTACCTAGAGGCAGTGTCGTAATTTTAGTTCCGGCCAAGTTCCTAAAATTTGGAGTTCCCAATATTTTGTCATGACTCAGTTCCTACAATTTCTCATCGCCCTAGTTCCTCGTATTTTCTTTCGGCCCTATTCGTGATGTTCAATAATCATGATTTTGTTTTTGAGTTTTTCTTTAACTAGTTACCAAAATTTGCTGAGCACCATTTCCTAATTTTTTATATGCGTAATAATTTTATTTTCGCATAAAATACTAATCATAATAGAGTGTTATACATTAGAGAAAGTAAAAACAATATATTTTGGTAAATTCTACCTTCCCAAAGATTTTTGGATAATATCATAAAAAAGAAACTTATTGCTTCAATTAATACTAGCGTTTTATATTTGATGGTTGGGTATGTGTAGGATATTTTTTAAATTCAGAGGTATGGTCTGTAAACATAGAGCTATGGTTTAGTTACGTGGTAATGGTCATATCCGACCCAATCGACCCAAATACTTGTGTAGTTGGTGGTACCTCGATACTTTGGCATTTTTTTATTCTATCTCTATCTTAACATAGAGGTAGGGTCTTAATTTTAGTCCCGACCAAGTTCGTAAAATTTGGAGTTCCTAAAATTTTGTCATTACTCAATTCCTACCTTTTCTTCTCGCCCTAGTTCCTCGTATTTACTTTCGGCCCTATTCGTGATGTTCAATAATCATGATTTTGTTTTTGAATTTTTCTTTAACTAGTTACCAAAATCAACTGAGCACCATTTCCTAATTTTTTATATGCATAAATAATTTTATTTTGGCATAAAATACTAATCATAATAGAGTGTTATACATTAGAGAAAGTAAAAATAATATATTTTGGTAAATTCTACCTTCCTAAAGATTTTTGGATAATATTATCAAAAAGAAACTTATTGCTTCAATTAATACTTGTGTTTTATATTTGATGGTTGGGTATGTGTAGGATATTTTTTCAATTGAGAGTTATGGTTTGTAAACGTAGAGCTATGATTTAGTTACTTGGTAATGTTTATAACCGACCAAATCGACCAAATACATGTGTAGTTGGTGGTATCTCGATTCTTTTGAATTTTTATATTCTATCTCTACCTTTACATAGAGGCAGCATCGTAATTTTAGTTCCGACCAAGTTCCTAAAATTTGGAGTTCCCAAAATTTTGTCATTACTCTCTTCCTACCTTTTCTTCTCGCCCTAGTTCCTCGTATTTTCTTTCGGCCCTATTCGTGATGTTCAATAATTATGATTTTGTTTTTGAGTTTTTCTTTAACTAGTTACCAAAATTTGCTGAGCACCATTTCCTAATTTTTTATATGCGTAATAATTTTATTTTGGCATAAAATACTAATCATAATAGAGTGTTATACATTAGAGAAAGTAAAAATAATATATTTTGGTAAATTCTACCTTCCCAAAGATTTTTGGATAATATTATAAAAAAGAAACTTATTGCTTCAATTAATACTTGCGTTTTATATTTGATGGTTGGGTATGTGTAGGATATTTTTTAAATTGAGAGGTATGGTCTGTAAACTTAGAGCTATGGTTTAGTTACTTGGTAATGGTCATATCCGACCCAATCGACCCAAATACTTGTGTAGTTGGTGGTATCTCGATACTTTGGCATTTTTTATTCTATCTCTATCTTAACATAGAGGTAGGGTCTTAATTTTAGTCCCGACGAAGTTCGTAAAATTTGGAGTTCCTAAAATTTTGTCATTACTCAATTCCTACCTTTTCTTCTCGCCCTAGTTCCTCGTATTTGCTTTCGGCCCTATTTGTGATGTTCAATAATCATGATTTTGTTTTTGAATTTTTCTTTAACTAGTTACCAAAATCTGCTGAGCACCATTTCCTAATTTTTTATATGAATGAATAATTTTATTTAGGCATAAAATACTAATCATAATAGAGTGTTATACATTAGAGAAAGTAAAAACAATATATTTTGGTAAATTCTACCTTCCTGAAGATTTTGAATAATATTATAAAAAAGAAACATATTGCTTCAATTAACACTTGTGTTTTATATTTGATGGTTGGGTATGTGTAGGATATTTTTTCAATTGAGAGCTGTGGTTTGTAAACTGAGAGCTATGGTTTAGTTAGTTGGTAATGGTCATACCCTACCCAATCGACCAAAATACATGTGTAGTTGGTGGTATCTCGATCCTTTGGCATTTTTCAATTCTATCTCTACCTTTACCTAGAGGCAGCGTCGTAATTTTAGTTCCGGCCAAGTTCCTAAAATTTGGAGTTCCCAAAATTTTGTCATGACTCAGTTCCTACAATTTCTTCTCAACCTTGTTCCTCGTATTTACCCTCGGCCCTATTCGTGATGTTCAAAAATCAAAATTTAGTTTTTGACTTTTTCTTTAACTAGTTACCAAAATAAACTGATCACCATTTCTTAATTTTTTATATGCATAAATAATTTTATTTTGGAATAAAATACACATTATAATAGAGTGTTATGCATTATAAAAAGTAAAAACAATATATTTTTGTAAATTCTACCTTCCTAAAGATTTTTGGATAATATTATCAAAAAGAAACTTATTGCTTCAATTAATACTTGTGTTTTATATTTGATGGTTGGGTATGTGTAGGATATTTTTTCAATTGAGAGTTATGGTTTGTAAACGTAGAGCTATGATTTAGTTACTTGGTAATGTTCATAACCGACCAAATCGACCAAAATACATGTGTAGTTGGTGGTATCTCGATTCTTTTGAATTTTTATATTCTATCTCTACCTTTACATAGAGGCAGCATCGTAATTTTAGTTTCGACCAAGTTCCTAAAATTTGGAGTTCCCAAAATTTTATCATTACTTAATTCCGACCTTTTCTTCTCGCCCTAGTTCCTCGTATGTGCTCTCGGCCCTATTCGTGATGTTCAATAATTATGATTTTGTTTTTGAGTTTTTCTTTAACTAGTTACCAAAATTTGCTGAGCACCATTTCCTAATTTTTTATATGCGTAATAATTTTATTTTGGCATAAAATACTAATAATAAGAGAGTGTTATACATTAGAGAAGGTAAAAACAATACATTTTGGTAAATTCTACCTTCCTAAAGATTTTTGGATAATATTATAAAAAAGAAACTTATTGCTTCAATTAATACTTGTGTATTATATTTGATGATCGGGTATGTGTAGGATATTTTTTCAATTGAGAGCTATGGTTTGTAAACGAGAGCTATGATTTAGTTACTTGGTAATGTTCATACCGGACCCAAATCGACCAAAATACATGTGTAGTTGGTGGTATCTCGATCCTTTGGAGTTTTTCAATTCTATCTTTACCTTTACATAGAGGTGTGCGTTGTAATTTCAGTTCCGTCCAAGTTCCTAAAATTTGGAGTTCCCAAAATTTTTTCATGACTCACTTCCTACTATTTCTTCTCGACCTAGTTCCTCGTATTTACCCTCGACCCTATTCGTGAAATTCAAAAATCATAATTTAGTTTTTGATTTTTTCTTTAACTAGTTACCAAAATCAACTGAGCACCATTTCCTAATTTTTTATATGCATAAATAATTTTATTTAGGCATAAAATACTAATCATAATAGAGTGTTATACATTAGAGAAAGTAAAAACAATACATTTTGGTAAATTCTACCTTCCTGAAGATTTTTGGATAATATTATAAAAAAGAAACTTATTGCTTCAATTAATACTTGTGTATTATATTTGATGATCGGGTATGTGTAGGATATTTTTTCAATTCAGAGCTATGGTTTGTAAACTGAGAGCTATGATTTAGTTACTTGGTAATGTTCATAACCGACCAAATCGACCAAAATACATGTGTAGTTGGTGGTATCTCGATCCTTTGGAGTTTTTCAATTCTAGCTTTACCTTTACATAGAGGCAGCGTTGTAATTTTAGTTCCGGCCAAATACCTAAAATTTGGAGTTCCCAAAATTTTTTCATGACTCGGTTCTACAATTTCTTCTCGACCTAGTTTCTCGTATTTACCCTCGGCCCTATTCGTGAAATTCAAAAATCATAATTTAGTTTTTGATTTTTTCTTTAACTAGTTACCAAAATCAACTGAGCACCATTTCCTAATTTTTTATATGCATAAATAATTTTATTTTGGCATAAAATACTAATCATAATAGAGTGTTATACATTAGAGAAAGTAAAAACAATATATTTTGGTAAATTCTACCTTCCTGAAGATTTTTGGATAATATGATAAAAAAGGAACTTATTGCTTCAATTAATACTTGTGTTTTATATTTGATGGTTGGGTATGTATAGGATATTTTTCAATTGAGAGTTATGGTTTGTAAACGTAGAGCTATGATTTAGTTACTTGGTAATGTTCATAACCGACCAAATCGACCAAAATACATGTGTAGTTGGTGGTATCTCGATCCTTTGGAGTTTTTCAATTCTATCTTTACCTTTACATAGAGGCAGCGTTGTAATTTCAGTTCCGTCCAAGTTCCTAAAATTTGGAGTTCCCAAAATTTTTTCATGACTCACTTCCTACAATTTCTTCTCGACCTAGTTCCTCGTATTTACCCTCGGCCCTATTCGTGAAATTCAAAAATCATAATTTAGTTTTTGATTTTTTCTTTAACTAGTTACCAAAATCAACTGAGCACCATTTCCTAATTTTTTATATGCATAAATAATTTTATTTAGGCTTAAAATACTAATCATAATAGAGTGTTATACATTAGAGAAAGTAAAAACGATACTATTTTGGTAAATTCTACCTTCCTAAAGATTTTTGGATAATATTATAAAAAGAAACTTATTGCTTCAATTAATACTTGTGTTTTATATTTGATGGTCGGGTATGTGTAGGATATTTTTTCAATTCAGAGCTATGGTTTGTAAACGAGAGCTATGGTTTAGTTACTTGGTAATGGTCATACCCGACCAAATCGACCAAAATACATGTGTAGTTGGTGGTATCTCGATCCTTTGGAATTTTTTAATTCTATCTCTACCTTTACATAGAGGTAGCGTTGTAATTTTAGTTCCGGCCAAGTTCCTAAAATTTGGAGTTCCCAAAATTTTGTCATGACTCGCTTCCTACAATTTCTTCTCGACCTAGTTCCTCGTATTTACCCTCGGCCCTATTCGTGAAATTCAAAAATCAAGATTTAGTTTTTGATTTTTTCTTTAACTAGTTACCAAAATCAACTGAGCACCATTTCCTAATTTTTTATATGAATAAATAATTTTATTTTGGCATAAAATACTAATCATAATAGAGTGTTATGCATTAGAGAAAGTAAAAACAATATATTTTGTTAAATTCTACCTTCCTAAAGATTTTTGGATAATATTATAAAAAAGAAACTTATTGTTTCAATTAATACTTGTGTTTTATATTTGATGGTTGGGTATGTGTAGGATATTTTTTCAATTGAGAGCTATGGTTTGTAAACCGAGAGCTATGGTTTAGTTACTTGCTAATGGTCATATCCGACCCAATCGACCAAAATACATGTGTAGTTGGTGGTATCTCGATCCTTTAGAATTTTTGAATTCTATCTCTATCTTTACATAGAGGTAGCGTAGTAATTTTAGTTCCGAACAAGTTCGAAAAATTTGGAGTTCCCAAAATTTTGTCATTACTCAATTCCTACAATTTCATCTCGACCTAATTCTCGTATTTGCTCTCGGCCCTATTCGTGAAATTCAAAAATCATGATTTAGTTTTTGAGTTTTTCTTTAACTAGTTACCAAAATCAACTTAGCACCATTTCCTAATTTTTTATATGAATAAATAATTTTATTTAGGCATAAAATAGTAATCATAATAGAGTGTTATGCATTAGAGAAAGTAAAAACAATATATTTTGGTAAATTCTACCTTCTCAAAAGATTTTTTGATAATATTACAAAAAAGAAACTTATTGCTTCAATTAATACTTGCGTTTTATATTTGATGGTTGAGTATGTGTAGGATATTTTTTCAATTGAGAGTTATGGTTTAGAGCTATGGTTTAGTTACTTGGTAATGGTCATATCCGACCCAATCGACCCAAATACTTGTCTAGTTGGTGGTATCTTGATACTTTGGCATTTATTTATTCCATCTCTATCTTTACATAGAGGTAGGTCTTAATTTTAATATTAGTTCCGACCAAGTTCGTAAAATTTGGAGTTCCTAAAGTTTTGTTATGACTCAATTCCTACCTTTTCTTCTTGCCCTAGTTCCTCGTATTTACTCTCGGCCCTATTCGTGATGTTGAATAATCATGATTTTGTTTTTGAATTTTTCTTTAACTAGTTACCAAAATCTTGAAAGCACCATTTCCTAATTTTTTATATGAATGATAATTTTATTTACGCATAAAATACTAATCATAAGAGAGTGTTATACGTTAGAGAAAGTAAAAACAATATATTTTTGTAAATTCTACCTTCCTAAAGATTTTTGGATAATATTATAAAAAGAAACTTATTGGTTCAATTAATACTTGTGTTTTATATTGGATGGTTGGGTATGTGTAGGATATTTTTTCAATTGAGAGTTATGGTCGGTAAACTGAGAGCTATGGTTTAGTTACTTGGTATTGGTCATATCCGACATAATCGACCCAAATACTTGTCTAGTTGGTGGTATCTTGATACTTTTGCATTTTTTTAATTTTATCTCTATCTTTACATAGAGGTAGGGTCTTAATTTTAGTTCCGACCAAGTTCGTAAAATTTGGAGTTCCTAAAATTTTGTCATGACTCAATTCCTACCTTTTCTTCTCGCCCTAGTTCCTCGTATTTACTCTCGGCGCTATTCGTGATGTTGAATAATCATGATTTTGTTTTTGAGTTTTTCTTTAACTAGTTACCAAAATTGACTGAGCACCATTTCCTAATTTTTTATATGAATGAATAATTTTATTTAGGCATAAAATACTAATCATAAGAGAGTGTTATACGTTAGAGAAAGTAAAAACAATATATTTTTGTAAATTCTACCTTCCTAAAGATTTTTCGATAATATTATAAAAAAGAAACTTATTGCTTCAATTAATACTTGCGTTTTATATTTGATGGTTGGGTATGTGTAGGATATTTTTTCAATTGAGAGTTATGGTTCGTAAACGAGAGCTATGGTTTAGTTACTTGGTAATGGTCATATCCGACCCAATCGACCCAAATACTTGTCTAGTTGGTGGTATCTTGATACTTTGGCATTTTTGTATTCCATCTCTATCTTTACATAGAGGTAGGGTCTTAATTTTAATACCGACCAAGTTCGTAAAATTTGGAGTTCCTAAAATTTTGTTATGACTCAATTCCTACCTTTTTTCTTGCCCTAGTTCCTCGTATTTACTCTCGGCGCTATTCGTGATGTTGAATAATCATGATTTTGTTTTTGAGTTTTTCTTTAACTAGTTACCAAAATTTGCCGAGCACCATTTCCTAATTTTTTATATGAATGATAATTTTATTTACGCATAAAATACTAATCATAAGAGAGTGTTATACGTTAGAGAAAGTAAAAACAATATATTTTTGTAAATTCTACCTTCCTAAAGATTTTTCGATAATATTATAAAAAAGAAACTTATTGGTTCAATTAATACTTGTGTTTTATATTGGATGGTTGGGTATGTGTAGGATATTTTTTCAATTGAGAGTTATGGTCGGTAAACTGAGAGCTATGGTTTAGTTACTTGGTATTGGTCATATCCGACATAATCGACCCAAATACTTGTCTAGTTGGTGGTATCTTGATACTTTTGCATTTTTTTATTTTATCTCTATCTTTACATAGAGGTAGGGTCTTAATTTTAGTACCGACCAAGTTCGTAAAATTTGGAGTTCCTAAAATTTTGTCATGACTCAATTCCTACCTTTTTTCTCGCCCTAGTTCCTCGTATTTACTCTCGGCGCTATTCGTGATGTTGAATAATCATGATTTTGTTTTTGAGTTTTTCTTTAACTAGTTACCAAAATTGGGCGAGCACCATTTCCTAATTTTTTATATGAATGAATAATTTTATTTAGGCATAAAATACTAATCATAAGAGAGTGTTATACGTTAGAGAAAGTAAAAACAATATATTTTTGTAAATTCTACCTTCCTAAAGATTTTTCGATAATATTATAAAAAAGAAACTTATTGCTTCAATTAATACTTGCGTTTTATATTTGATGGTTGGGTATGTGTAGGATAATTTTTCAATTGAGAGTTATGGTCTGTAAACTGAGAGCTATGGTTTAGTTACTTGGTAATGGTCATATCCGACCCAATCGACCCAAATACTTGTCTAGTTGGTGGTATCTTGATACTTTGGCATTTTTGTATTCCATCTCTATCTTTACATAGAGGTAGGGTCTTAATTTTAATACCGACCAAGTTCGTAAAATTTGGAGTTCCTAAAATTTTGTTATGACTCAATTCCTACCTTTTTTCTTGCCCTAGTTCCTCGTATTTACTCTCGGCGCTATTCGTGATGTTGAATAATCATGATTTTGTTTTTGAGTTTTTCTTTAACTAGTTACCAAAATTTGCTGAGCACCATTTCCTAATTTTTTATATGAATGATAATTTTATTTAGGTATAAAATACTAATCATAAGAGAGTGTTATACGTTAGAGAAAGTAAAAACAATATATTTTTGTAAGTTCTACCTTCCAAAAGATTTTTCGATAATATTATAAAAAAGAAACTTATTGGTTCAATTAATACTTGTGTTTTATATTGGATGGTTGGGTATGTGTAGGATATTTTTTCAATTGAGAGTTATGGTCGGTAAACTGAGAGCTATGGTTTAGTTACTTGGTATTGGTCATATCCGACATAATCGACCCAAATACTTGTCTAGTTGGTGGTATCTTGATACTTTTGCATTTTTTTATTCTATCTCTATCTTTACATAGAGGTAGGGTCTTAATTTTAGTACCGACCAAGTTCGTAAAATTTGGAGTTCCTAAAATTTTGTTATGACTCAATTCCTTCCTTTTTTCTCGCCCTAGTTCCTCGTATTTACTCTCGGCGCTATTCGTGATGTTGAAAAATTATGATTTTGTTTTTGAGTTTTTCTTTAACTAGTTACCAAAATTTGTTGAGCACCATTTCCTAATTTTTTATATGAATGAATAATTTTATTTAGGCATAAAATACTAATCATAAGAGAGTGTTATACGTTAGAGAAAGTAAAAACAATATATTTTTGTAAATTCTACCTTCCTAAAGATTTTTCGATAATATTATAAAAAAGAAACTTATTGCTTCAATTAATACTTGCGTTTTATATTTGATGGTTGGGTATGTGTAGGATAATTTTTCAATTGAGAGTTATGGTCTGTAAACTGAGAGCTATGGTTTAGTTACTTGGTAATGGTCATATCCGACCCAATCGACCCAAATACATGTCTAGTTGGGGGTATCTTGATACTTTGGCATTTTTTTATTCTATCTCTATCTTTACATAGAGGTAGGGTCTTAATTTTAGTACCGACCAAGTTCGTAAAATTTGGAGTTCCTAAAATTTTGTTATGACTCAATTCCTTCCTTTTTTCTCGCCCTAGTTCCTCGTATTTACTCTCGGCGCTATTCGTGATGTTGAATAATCATGATTTTGTTTTTGAGTTTTTCTTTAACTAGTTACCAAAATTTGCTGAGCACCATTTCCTAATTTTTTATATGAATGAATAATTTTATTTAGGCATAAAATACTAATTATAAGAGAGTGTTATACGTTAGAGAAAGTAAAAACAATATATTTTTGTAAATTCTACCTTCCTAAAGATTTTTCGATAATATTATAAAAAAGAAACTTATTGGTTCAATTAATACTTGTGTTTTATATTGGATGGTTGGGTATGTGTAGGATATTTTTTAAATTGAGAGTTATGGTCGGTAAACTGAGAGCTATGGTTTAGTTACTTGGTATTGGTCATATCCGACATAATCGACCCAAATACTTGTCTAGTTGGTGGTATCTTGATACTTTTGCATTTTTTTATTCTATCTCTATCTTTACATAGAGGTAGGGTCTTAATTTTAGTACCGACCAAGTTCGTAAAATTTGGAGTTCCTAAAATTTTGTCATGACTCAATTCCTACCTTTTTTCTCGCCCTAGTTCCTCGTATTTACTCTCGGCGCTATTCGTGATGTTGAATAATCATGATTTTGTTTTTGAGTTTTTCTTTAACTAGTTACCAAAATTGGCTGAGCACCATTTCCTAATTTTTTATATGAATGAATAATTTTATTTAGGCATAAAATACTAATCATAAGAGAGTGTTATACGTTAGAGAAAGTAAAAACAATATATTTTTGTAAATTCTACCTTCCTAAAGATTTTTCGATAATATTATAAAAAAGAAACTTATTGCTTCAATTAATACTTGCGTTTTATATTTGATGGTTGGGTATGTGTAGGATAATTTTTCAATTGAGAGTTATGGTCTGTAAACTGAGAGCTATGGTTTAGTTACTTGGTAATGGTCATATCCGACCCAATCGACCCAAATACTTGTCTAGTTGGTGGTATCTTGATACTTTGGCATTTTTGTATTCCATCTCTATCTTTACATAGAGGTAGGGTCTTAATTTTAATACCGACCAAGTTCGTAAAATTTGGAGTTCCTAAAATTTTGTTATGACTCAATTCCTACCTTTTTTCTTGCCCTAGTTCCTCGTATTTACTCTCGGCGCTATTCGTGATGTTGAATAATCATGATTTTGTTTTTGAGTTTTTCTTTAACTAGTTACCAAAATTTGCTGAGCACCATTTCCTAATTTTTTATATGAATGATAATTTTATTTAGGCATAAAATACTAATCATAAGAGAGTGTTATACGTTAGAGAAAGTAAAAACAATATATTTTTGTAAGTTTTACCTTCCAAAAGATTTTTCGATAATATTATAAAAAAGAAACTTATTGGTTCAATTAATACTTGTGTTTTATATTGGATGGTTGGGTATGTGTAGGATATTTTTTCAATTGAGAGTTATGGTCGGTAAACTGAGAGCTATGGTTTAGTTACTTGGTATTGGTCATATCCGACATAATCGACCCAAATACTTGTCTAGTTGGTGGTATGTTGATACTTTTGCATTTTTTTATTCTATCTCTATCTTTACATAGAGGTAGGGTCTTAATTTTAGTACCGACCAAGTTCGTAAAATTTGGAGTTCCTAAAATTTTGTTATGACTCAATTCCTTCCTTTTTTTCTCGCCCTAGTTCCTCGTATTTACTCTCGGCGCTATTCGTGATGTTGAAAAATTATGATTTTGTTTTTGAGTTTTTCTTTAACTAGTTACCAAAATTTGTTGAGCACCATTTCCTAATTTTTTATATGAATGATAATTTTATTTAGGCATAAAATACTAATCATAAGAGAGTGTTATACGTTAGAGAAAGTAAAAACAATATATTTTTGTAAGTTCTACCTTCCAAAAGATTTTTCGATAATATTATAAAAAAGAAACTTATTGGTTCAATTAATACTTGTGTTTTATATTGGATGGTTGGGTATGTGTAGGATATTTTTTCAATTGAGAGTTATGGTCGGTAAACTGAGAGCTATGGTTTAGTTACTTGGTATTGGTCATATCCGACATAATCGACCCAAATACTTGTCTAGTTGGTGGTATCTTGATACTTTTGCATTTTTTTATTCTATCTCTATCTTTACATAGAGGTAGGGTCTTAATTTTAGTACCGACCAAGTTCGTAAAATTTGGAGTTCCTAAAATTTTGTTATGACTCAATTCCTTCCTTTTTTCTCGCCCTAGTTCCTCGTATTTACTCTCGGCGCTATTCGTGATGTTGAAAAATTATGATTTTGTTTTTGAGTTTTTCTTTAACTAGTTACCAAAATTTGTTGAGCACCATTTCCTAATTTTTTATATGAATGAATAATTTTATTTAGGCATAAAATACTAATCATAAGAGAGTGTTATACGTTAGAGAAAGTAAAAACAATATATTTTTGTAAATTCTACCTTCCTAAAGATTTTTCGATAATATTATAAAAAAGAAACTTATTGGTTCAATTAATACTTGTGTTTTATATTGGATGGTTGGGTATGTGTAGGATATTTTTTCAATTGAGAGTTATGGTCGGTAAACTGAGAGCTATGGTTTAGTTACTTGGTATTGGTCATATCCGACATAATCGACCCAAATACTTGTCTAGTTGGTGGTATCTTGATACTTTTGCATTTTTTTATTCTATCTCTATCTTTACATAGAGGTAGGGTCTTAATTTTAGTACCGACCAAGTTCGTAAAATTTGGAGTTCCTAAAATTTTGTCATGACTCAATTCCTACCTTTTTTCTCGCCCTAGTTCCTCGTATTTACTCTCGGCGCTATTCGTGATGTTGAATAATCATGATTTTGTTTTTGAGTTTTTCTTTAACTAGTTACCAAAATTGGCTGAGCACCATTTCCTAATTTTTTATATGAATGAATAATTTTATTTAGGCATAAAATACTAATCATAAGAGAGTGTTATACGTTAGAGAAAGTAAAAACAATATATTTTTGTAAATTCTACCTTCCTAAAGATTTTTCGATAATATTATAAAAAAGAAACTTATTGCTTCAATTAATACTTGCGTTTTATATTTGATGGTTGGGTATGTGTAGGATAATTTTTCAATTGAGAGTTATGGTCTGTAAACTGAGAGCTATGGTTTAGTTACTTGGTAATGGTCATATCCGACCCAATCGACCCAAATACTTGTCTAGTTGGTGGTATCTTGATACTTTGGCATTTTTGTATTCCATCTCTATCTTTACATAGAGGTAGGGTCTTAATTTTAATACCGACCAAGTTCGTAAAATTTGGAGTTCCTAAAATTTTGTTATGACTCAATTCCTACCTTTTTTCTTGCCCTAGTTCCTCGTATTTACTCTCGGCGCTATTCGTGATGTTGAATAATCATGATTTTGTTTTTGAGTTTTTCTTTAACTACTTACCAAAATTTGCTGAGCACCATTTCCTATTTTTTTATATGAATGATAATTTTATTTAGGCATAAAATACTAATCATAAGAGAGTGTTATACGTTAGAGAAAGTAAAAACAATATATTTTTGTAAGTTCTACCTTCCAAAAGATTTATCGATAATATTATAAAAAAGAAACTTATTGGTTCAATTAATACTTGTGTTTTATATTGGATGGTTGGGTATGTGTAGGATATTTTTTCAATTGAGAGTTATGGTCGGTAAACTGAGAGCTATGGTTTAGTTACTTGGTATTGGTCATATCCGACATAATCGACCCAAATACTTGTCTAGTTGGTGGTATCTTTATACTTTTGCATTTTTTTATTCTATCTCTATCTTTACATAGAGGTAGGGTCTTAATTTTAGTACCGACCAAGTTCGTAAAATTTGGAGTTCCTAAAATTTTGTTATGACTCAATTCCTTCCTTTTTTCTCGCCCTAGTTCCTCGTATTTACTCTCGGCGCTATTCGTGATGTTGAAAAATTATGATTTTGTTTTTGAGTTTTTCTTTAACTAGTTACCAAAATTTGTTGAGCACCATTTCCTAATTTTTTATATGAATGAATAATTTTATTTAGGCATAAAATACTAATCATAAGAGAGTGTTATACGTTAGAGAAAGTAAAAACAATATATTTTTGTAAATTCTACCTTCCTAAAGATTTTTCGATAATATTATAAAAAAGAAACTTATTGGTTCAATTAATACTTGCGTTTTATATTTGATGGTTGGGTATGTGTAGGATACTTTTTCAATTGAGAGTTATGGTCTGTAAACTGAGAGCTATGGTTTAGTTACTTGGTAATGGTCATATCCGACCCAATCGACCCAAATACTTGTCTAGTTGGGGGTATCTTGATACTTTGGCATTTTTTTATTCTATCTCTATCTTTACATAGAGGTAGGGTCTTAATTTTAGTACCGACCAAGTTCGTAAAATTTGGAGTTCCTAAAATTTTGTTATGACTCAATTCCTTCCTTTTTTCTCGCCCTAGTTCCTCGTATTTACTCTCGGCGCTATTCGTGATGTTGAATAATCATGATTTTGTTTTTGAGTTTTTCTTTAACTAGTTACCAAAATTTGCCGAGCACCATTTCCTAATTTTTTATATGAATGAATAATTTTATTTAGGCATAAAATACTAATTATAAGAGAGTGTTATACGTTAGAGAAAGTAAAAACAATATATTTTTGTAAATTCTACCTTCCTAAAGATTTTTCGATAATATTATAAAAAAGAAACTTATTGGTTCAATTAATACTTGCGTTTTATATTTGATGGTTGGGTATGTGTAGGATATTTTTTCAATTGAGAGTTATGGTCTGTAAATTGAGAGCTATGGTTTAGTTACTTGGTAATGGTCATATCCGACCCAATCGACCCAAATACTTGTCTAGTTGGTGGTATCTTGATACTTTGGCATTTTTTTATTCTATCTCTATCTTTACATAGAGGTAGGGTCTTAATTTTAGTCCCGACCAAGTTCGTAAAATTTGGCTTTCCTAAAATTTTGTCATGACTCAATTCCTACCTTTTTTCTCGCCCTAGTTCCTCGTATTTACTCTCGGCCCTATTCGTGATGTTGAATAATCATGATTTTGTTATTGAGTTTTTCTTTAACTAGTTACCAAAATTTGCTGAGCACCATTTCCTAATTTTTTATATGAATGAATAATTTTATTTAGGAATAAAATACTAATCATAAGACAGTGTTATACATTAGAGAAAGTAAAAACAATATATTTTTGTAAATTCTACCTTCCTAAAGATTTTTGGATAATATTATAAAAAAGAAACTTATTGCTTCAATTAATACTTGCGTTTTATATATGATGGTTGGGTATGTGTAGATTATTTTTTCAATTGAGAGGTATGGTTTGTAAACTGAGAGCTATGGTTTAGTTACTTCGTAATGGTCATACCCGACCCAATCGACCAAAATACATGTATAGTTGGTGGTATCTCGATCCTTTGGCATTTTTCAATTCTATCTCTACCTTTACATAGAGGTAGTGTCGTAATTTTAGTTCCGGCCAAGTTTCTAAAACTTGAAGTTCCCAAAATTTTGTCATGACTCAGTTCCTATAATTTCTTCTCGACCTAGTTCCTCGTATTTACCCACGGCCTTATTCATGAAATTCAAAAATCATGATTTAGTTTTTGATTTTTTCTTTAACTAGTTACCAAAATCAACTGAGCACCATTTTCTAATTTTTTATATGCATAAATAATTTTATTTTGACATAAAATACTAATCATAATAGAGTGTTCTACATTAGAGAAAGTAAAAACAATATATTTTTGTAAATTCTACCTTCCTAAAGATTTTTGGATAATATTACAAAAAAGAAACTTATTGCTTCAATTAATACTTGTGTTTTATATTCGATGGTTGGGTATGTGTACGATACTTTTTCAATTGAGAGTTATGGTCTGTAAACGGAGAGCTATGGTTTAGTTAATTGGTAATGGTCATATCCGACCCAATCGACCCAAATACTTGTCTAGTTGGTGATATCTTGATACTTTGGCATTTTTTTATTCTATCTCTATCTTTACATAGAGGTAGGATCTTAATTTTAGTCCCGACCAAGTTCGTAAAATTTGGAGTTCCTAAAATTTTTTCATGACTCAATTCCTACCTTTTTTCTCGCCCTAGTTCCTCGTATTTACTCTCGGCGCTATTCGTGATGTTGAATTATCATGATTTTGTTTTTGAGTTTTTCTTTAACTAGTTACAAAAATTTTTGCCGAGCACCATTTCCTAATTTTTTATATGAATGAATAATTTTATATAGGCATAAAATACTAATCATAAGAGAGTGTTATACGTTAGAGAAAGTAAAAACAATATATTTTTGTAAATTCTACCTTCCTAAATATTTTTGGATAATATTATAAAAAAGAAACTTATTGCTTCAATTAATACTTGTGTTTTATATTTGATGGTTGGGTATGTGTAGGATATTTGTTTAATTGAGAGCTATGGTTTGTAAACTGAGAGCTATGGTTTAGTTACTTGGTAATGGTCATACCCGACCCAATCGACCAAAATACATGTGTAGTTGGTGGTATCTCGATCCTTTGGCATTTTTCTATTCTATCTCTACCTTTATATAGAGGTAGCGTCGTAATTTTAGTTACGGCCAAGTTCCTAAAACTTGGAGTTCCCAAAATTTTGTCATGACTCAGTTCCTACAATTTCTTCTCGACCTAGTTCCTCGTATCTACCCACGGCCTTATTCATGAAATTCAAAAATCATGATTTAGTTTTTGATTTTTCTTTAACTAGTTACCAAAATCAACTGAGCACCATTTTCTAATTTTTTATATGCATAAATAATTTTATTTTGACATAAAATACTAATCATAATAGAGTGTTCTACATTAGAGAAAGTAAAAACAATATATTTTTTTAAATTCTACCTTCCTAAAGATTTTTGGATAATATTATAAAAAAGAAACTTATTGCTTCAATTAATACTTGTGTTTTATATTGGATGGTTGGGTATGTGTACGATATTTTTTCAATTGAGAGTTATGGTCTGTAAACGGAGAGCTATGGTTTAGTTACTTGGTAATGGTCATATCCGACCCAATCGACCCAAATACTTGTCTAGTTGGTGATATCTTGATACTTTGGCATTTTTTTATTCTATCTGTATCTTTACATAGAGGTAGGATCTTAATTTTAGTCCCGACCAAGTTCGTAAAATTTGGAGTTCCTAAAATTTTGTCATGACTCAATTCCTACCTTTTTTCTCGCCCTAGTTCCTCGTATTTACTCTCGGCGCTATTCGTGATGTTGAATTATCATGATTTTTTTTTTGAGTTTTTCTTTAACTAGTTACAAAAATTTGCTGAGCACCATTTCCTAATTTTTTATATGAATGAATAATTTTATTTAGGCATAAAATACTAATCATAAGAGAGTGTTATACGTTAGAGAAAGTAAAAACAATATATTTTTGTAAATTCTACCTTCCTAAATATTTTTGGATATTATTATAAAAAAGAAACTTATTGCTTCAATTAATACTTGTGTTTTATATTGGATCGTTAGGTATGTGTAGGATATTTTTCCAATTGAGAGCTATGGTTTGTAAACTGAGAGCTATGGTTTAGTTACTTGGTAATGGTCATACCCGACCCAATCGACCAAAATACATGTGTAGTTGGTGGTATCTCGATCCTTTGGCATTTTTCAATTCTATCTCTACCTTTACATAGAGGTAGCGTCGTAATTTTAGTTCCGGCCAAGTTCCTAAAACTTGGAGTTCCCAAAATTTTATCATGACTCGGTTCCTACAATTTCTTCTCGACCTAGTTCCTCGTATTTACCCTCGGCCCTATTCGTGAAATTCAAAAATTATGATTTAGTTTTTGATTTTTTCCTTAACTAGTTACCAAAATCAACTAAGCACCATTTTCTAATTTTTTATATGCATAAATAATTTTATTTTGGCATAAAATACTAATCATAATAGAGTGTTCTACATTAGAGAAAGTAAAAACAATATATTTTTGTAAATTCTACCTTCCTAAAGATTTTTGGATAATATTATAAAAAAGAAACTTATTGCTTCAATTAATACTTGTGTTTTATATTGGATGGTTGGGTATGTGTAGGATATTTTTTCAATTGAGAGTTATGGTCGGTAAACTGAGAGCTATGGTTTAGTTACTTGGTATTGGTCATATCCGACATAATCGACCCAAATACTTGTCTAGTTGGTGGTATCTTGATACTTTTGCATTTTTTTATTCTATCTCTATCTTTACATAGAGGTAGGGTCTTAATTTTAGTCCCGACCAAGTTCGTAAAATTTGGAGTTCCTAAAATTTTGTCATGACTCTATTCCTACCTTTTTTCTCGCCTTAGTTCCTCGTATTTACTCTCGGCGCTATTCGTGATGTTGACTAATCATGATTTTGTTTTTGAGTTTTTCTTTAACTAGTTACCAAAATCAACTGAGCACCATTTTCTAATTTTTTATATGCATAAATAATTTTATTTTGACATAAAATACTAATCATAATAGAGTGTTCTACATTAGAGAAAGTAAAAACAATATATTTTTGTAAATTCTACCTTCCTAAAGATTTTTGGATATTATTATAAAAAAGAAACTTATTGCTTCAATTAATACTTGTGTTTTATATTGGATCGTTAGGTATGTGTAGGATATTTTTCCAATTGAGAGCTATGGTTTGTAAACTGAGAGCTATGGTTTAGTTACTTGGTAATGGTCATACCCGACCCAATCGACCAAAATACATGTGTAGTTGGTGGTATCTCGATCCTTTGGCATTTTTCAATTCTATCTCTACCTTTACATAGAGGTAGCGTCGTAATTTTAGTTCCGGCCAAGTTCCTAAAACTTGGAGTTCCCAAAATTTTATCATGACTCGGTTCCTACAATTTCTTCTCGACCTAGTTCCTCGTATTTACCCTCGGCCCTATTCGTGAAATTCAAAAATTATGATTTAGTTTTTGATTTTTTCCTTAACTAGTTACCAAAATCAACTGAGCACCATTTTCTAATTTTTTATATGCATAAATAATTTTATTTTGGCATAAAATACTAATCATAATAGAGTGTTCTACATTAGAGAAAGTAAAAACAATATATTTTTGTAAATTCTACCTTCCTATAGATTTTTGGATAATATTATAAAAAAGAAACTTATTGCTTCAATTAATACTTGTGTTTTATATTGGATGGTTGGGTATGTGTAGGATATTTTTTCAATTGAGAGTTATGGTCGGTAAACTGAGAGCTACGGTTTAGTTACTTGGTATTGGTCATATCCGACATAATCGACCCAAATACTTGTCTAGTTGGTGGTATCTTGATACTTTTGCATTTTTTTATTCTATCTCTATCTTTACATAGAGGTAGGGTCTTAATTTTAGTCCCGACCAAGTTCGTAAAATTTGGAGTTCCTAAAATTTGGTCATGACTCTATTCCTACCTTTTTTCTCGCCTTAGTTCCTCGTATTTACTCTCGGCGCTATTCGTGATGTTGAATAATCATGGTTTTGTTTTTGAGTTTTTCTTTAACTAGTTACCAAAATCAACTGAGCACCATTTTCTAATTTTTTATATGCATAAATAATTTTATTTTGGCATAAATACTAATCATAATAGAGTGTTCTACGTTAGAGAAAGTAAAAACTATATATTTTTGTAAATTCTACCTTCCTGAAGATTTTTGGATAATATTATAAAAAAGAAACTTATTGCTTCAATTAATACTTGTGTTTTATATTGGATGGTTGGGTATGTGTAGGATATTTTTTCAATTGAGAGTTATGGTCGGTAAACTGAGAGCTATGGTTTAGTTACTTGGTAATGGTCACATCCGACATAATCGACCCAAATACTTGTCTAGTTGGTGGTATCTTGATACTTTTGCATTTTTTTATTCTATCTCTATCTTTACATAGAGGTAGGGTCTTAATTTTAGTCCCGACCAAGTTCGTAAAATTTGGAGTTCCTAAAATTTTGTCATGACTCTATTCCTACCTTTTTTCTCGCCTTAGTTCCTCGTATTTACTCTCGGCGCTATTCGTGATGTTGAATTATCATGATTTTGTTTTTGAGTTTTTCTTTAACTAGTTACCAAAATTTGCTGAGCACCATTTCCTAATTTTTTATATGAATGAATAATTTTATTTAGGCATAAAATACTAATCATAAGAGAGTGTTCTACATTAGAGAAAGTAAAAACAATATATTTTTGTAAATTCTACCTTCCTAAAGATTTTTGGATATTATTATAAAAAAGAAACTTATTGCTTCAATTAATACTTGTGTTTTATATTGGATCGTTAGGTATGTGTAGGATATTTTTCCAATTAAGAGCTATGGTTTGTAAACTGAGAGCTATGGTTTAGTTACTTGGTAATGGTCATACCCGACCCAATCGACCAAAATACATGTGTAGTTGGTGGTATCTCGATCCTTTGGCATTTTTCAATTCTATCTCTACCTTTACATAGAGGTAGCGTCGTAATTTTAGTTCCGGCCAAGTTCCTAAAACTTGGAGTTCCCAAAATTTTATCATGACTCGGTTCCTACAATTTCTTCTCGACCTAGTTCCTCGTATTTACCCTCGGCCCTATTCGTGAAATTCAAAAATTATGATTTAGTTTTTGATTTTTTCCTTAACTAGTTACCAAAATCAACTGAGCACCATTTTCTAATTTTTTATATGCATAAATAATTTTATTTTGGCATAAAATACTAATCATAATAGAGTGTTCTACATTAGAGAAAGTAAAAAAAATATATTTTTGTAAATTCTACCTTCCTAAAGATTTTTGGATAATATTATAAAAAAGAAACTTATTGCTTCAATTAATACTTGTGTTTTATATTGGATGGTTGGGTATGTGTAGGATATTGTTTCAATTGAGAGTTATGGTCGGTAAACTGAGAGCTATGGTTTAGTTACTTGGTATTGGTCATATCCGACATAATCGACCCAAATACTTGTCTAGTTGGTGGTATCTTGATACTATTGCATTTTTTTATTCTATCTCTATCTTTACATAGAGGTAGGGTCTTAATTTTAGTCCCGACCAAGTTCGTAAAATTTGGAGTTCCTAAAATTTTGTCATGACTCTATTCCTACCTTTTTTCTCGCCTTAGTTCCTCGTATTTACTCTCGGCGCTATTCGTGATGTTGAATAATCATGATTTTGTTTTTGAGTTTTTCTTTAACTAGTTACCATAATCAACTAAGCACCATTTTCTAATTTTTTATATGCATAAATAATTTTATTTTGGCATAAATACTAATCATAATAGAGTGTTCTACGTTAGAGAAAGTAAAAACTATATATTTTTGTAAATTCTACCTTCCTGAAGATTTTTGGATAATATTATAAAAAAGAAACTTATTGCTTCAATTAATACTTGTGTTTTATATTGGATGGTTGGGTATGTGTAGGATATTTTTTCAATTGAGAGTTATGGTCGGTAAACTGAGAGCTATGGTTTAGTTACTTGGTAATGGTCATATCCGACATAATCGACCCAAATACTTGTCTAGTTGGTGGTATCTTGATACTTTTGCATTTTTTTATTCTATCTCTATCTTTACATAGAGGTAGGGTCTTAATTTTAGTCCCGACCAAGTTCGTAAAATTTGGAGTTCCTAAAATTTTGTCATGACTCAATTCCTACCTTTTTTCTCGCCTTAGTTCCTCGTATTTACTCTCGGCGCTATTCGTGATGTTGAATTATCATGATTTTGTTTTTGAGTTTTTCTTTAACTAGTTACCAAAATTTGCTGAGCACCATTTCCTAATTTTTTATATGAATGAATAATTTTATTTAGGCATAAAATACTAATCATAAGAGAGTGTTATACGTTAAAGAAAGTAAAAACAATATATTTTTGTAAATTCTACCTTCCTAAAGATTTTTTGATAATATTATAAAAAAGAAACTTATTGCTTCAATTGATACTTGTGTTTTATATTGGATGGTTGGGTATGTGTAGGATATTTTTTCAATTGAGAGCTATGGTTTGTAAACTGAGAGCTATGGTTTAGTTACTTGGTAATGGTCATTCCCGACCCAATCGACCAAAATACATGTGTAGTTGGTGGTATCTCGATCCTTTGTCATTTTTCAATTCTGTCTATACCTTTACATAGAGGCAGCGTCGTAATTTTAGTTCCGACCAAGTTCCTAAAATTTGGAGTTCCCAAAATTTTGTCATGACTCAATTCCTACAATTTCTTCTCGACCTAGTTCCTCGTATTTGTCCTCGGCCCTATTCGTGAAATTCAAAAATCATGATTTAGTTTTTGATTTTTTCTTTAACTAGTTAACAAAATCAACTGAGCACTATTTCCTAATTTTTTATATTCATAAATCATTTTATTTTGTCATAAAATACTAATAATAATAGAGTGTTATACATTAGAGAAAGTAAAAACAATATATTTTGGTAAATTCTACCTTCCTAAAGATTTTTGGATAATATTATAAAAAAGAAACTTATTGCTTCAATTAATACTTGCGTTTTATATTTGATGGTTGGGTATGTGTAGGATATTTTTTCAATTGAGAGCTATGGTTTGTAAACTGAGAGCTATGGTTTAGTTACTTGGTAATGGTCATACCCGACCCAATCGACCAAAATACATGTGTAGTTGGTGGTATCTCGATCCTTTGGCATTTTTCAATTCTATCTCTACCTTTACATAGAGGTAGCGTCGTAATTTTAGTTCCGGCCAAGTTCCTAAAACTTGGAGTTCCCAAAATTTTATCATAACTCAGTTCCTACAATATCTTCTCGACCTAGTTCCTCGTATTTACCCTCGGCCCTATTCGTGAAATTCAAAAATTATGATTTAGTTTTTGATTTTTTCCTTAACTAGTTACCAAAATCAACTGAGCACCATTTTCTAATTTTTTATATGCATAAATAATTTTATTTTGGCATAAAATACTAATCATAATAGAGTGTTCTACATTAGAGAAAGTAAAAACAATATATTTTTGTAAATTCTACCTTCCTAAAGATTTTTGGATAATATTATAAAAAAGAAACTTATTGCTTCAATTAATACTTGTGTTTTATATTGGATGGTTGGGTATGTGTAGGATATTTTTTCAATTGAGAGTTATGGTCGGTAAACTGAGAGCTATGGTTTAGTTACTTGGTAATGGTCATATCCGACATAATCGACCCAAATACTTGTCTAGTTGGTGGTATCTTGATACTTTGGCATTTTTTTATTCTATCTCTATCTTTACATAGAGGTAGGGTCTTAATTTTAGTCCCGACCAAGTTCGTAAAATTTGGAGTTCCTAAAATTTTGTCATGACTCAATTCCTACCTTTTTTCTCGCCTTAGTTCCTCGTATTTACTCTCGGCGCTATTCGTGATATTGAATTATCATGATTTTGTTTTTGAGTTTTTCTTTAACTAGTTACCAAAATTTGCTGAGCACCATTTCCTAATTTTTTATATGAATGAATAATTTTATTTAGGCATAAAATACTAATCATAAGAGAGTGTTATACGTTAAAGAAAGTAAAAACAATATATTTTTGTAAATTCTACCTTCCTAAAGATTTTTGGATAATATTATAAAAAAGAAACTTATTGCTTCAATTAATACTTGTGTTTTATATTGGATGGTTGGGTATGTGTAGGATATTTTTTCAATTGAGAGCTATGGTTTGTAAACTGAGAGCTATGGTTTAGTTACTTGGTAATGGTCATTCCCGACCCAATCGACCAAAATACATGTGTAGTTGGTGGTATCTCGATCCTTTGGCATTTTTCAATTCTATCTATACCTTTAGATAGAGGCAGGGTCGTAATTTTAGTTCCGGCCAAGTTCCTAAAATTTGGAGTTCCCAAAATTTTGTCATGACTCAGTTCCTACAATTTCTTCTCGACCTAGTTCCTCGTATTTGTCCTCGGCCCTATTCGTGAAATTCAAAAATCATGATTTAGTTTTTGATTTTTTCTTTAACTAGTTAACAAAATCAACTGAGCACTATTTCCTAATTTTTTATATGCATAAACAATTTTATTTTGTCATAAAATACTAATCATAATAGAGTGTTATACATTAGAGAAAGTAAAAACAATATATTTTGGTAAATTCTACCTTCCTAAAGATTTTTGGATAATATTATAAAAAGGAAACTTATTGCTTCAATTAATACTTGCGTTTTATATTTGATGGTTGGGTATGTGTAGGATATTTTTTCAATTGAGAGCTATGGTTTGTAAACTGAGAGCTATGGTTTAGTTACTTGGTAATGGTCATACCCGACCTAATCGACCAAAATACATGTGTAGTTGGTGGTATCTCGATCCTTTGGCATTTTTCAATTCTATCTCTACCTTTACATAGAGGTAGCGTCGTAATTTTAGTTTCGGCCAAGTTCCTAAAACTTGGAGTTCCCAAAATTTTATCATGACTCAGTTCCTACAATTTCTTCTCGACCTAGTTCCTCGTATTTACCCTCGGCCCTATTCATGAAATTCAAAAATTTTGATTTAGTTTTTGATTTTTTCTTTAACTAGTTACCAAAATCAACTGAGCACCATTTTCTAATTTTTTATATGCATAAATAATTTTATTTTGGCATAAAATACTAATCATAATAGAGTGTTCTACATTAGAGAAAGTAAAAACAATATATTTTTGTAAATTCTACCTTCCTAAAGATTTTTGGATAATATTATAAAAAAGAAACTTATTGGTTCAATTAATACTTGTGTTTTATATTGGATGGTTGGGTATGTGTAGGATATTTTTTCAATTGAGAGTTATGGTCGGTAAACTGAGAGCTATGGTTTAGTTACTTGGTATTGGTCATATCCGACATAATCGACCCAAATACTTGTCTAGTTGGTGGTATCTTGATACTTTTGCATTTTTTTATTCTATCTCTATCTTTACATAGAGGTAGGGTCTTAATTTTAGTACCGACCAAGTTCGTAAAATTTGGAGTTCCTAAAATTTTGTCATGACTCAATTCCTACCTTTTTTCTCGCCGTAGTTCCTCGTATTTACTCTCGGCGCTATTCGTGATGTTGAATAATCATGATTTTGTTTTTGAGTTTTTCTTTAACTAGTTACCAAAATTGGCTGAGCACCATTTCCTAATTTTTTATATGAATGAATAATTTTATTTAGGCATAAAATACTAATCATAAGAGAGTGTTATACGTTAGAGAAAGTAAAAACAATATATTTTTGTAAATTCTACCTTCCTAAAGATTTTTCGATAATATTATAAAAAAGAAACTTATTGCTTCAATTAATACTTGCGTTTTATATTTGATGGTTGGGTATGTGTAGGATAATTTTTCAATTGAGAGTTATGGTCTCGTAAACCGAGAGCTATGGTTTAGTTACTTGGTAATGGTCATATCCGACCCAATCGACCCAAATACTTGTCTAGTTGGTGGTATCTTGATACTTTGGCATTTTTGTATTCCATCTCTATCTTTACATAGAGGTAGGGTCTTAATTTTAATACCGACCAAGTTCGTAAAATTTGGAGTTCCTAAAATTTTGTTATGACTCAATTCCTACCTTTTTTCTTGCCCTAGTTCCTCGTATTTACTCTCGGCGCTATTCGTGATGTTGAATAATCATGATTTTGTTTTTGAGTTTTTCTTTAACTAGTTACCAAAATTTGCTGAGCACCATTTCCTAATTTTTTATATGAATGATAATTTTATTTAGGCATAAAATACTAATCATAAGAGAGTGTTATACGTTAGAGAAAGTAAAAACAATATATTTTTGTAAGTTCTACCTTCCAAAGATTTTTCGATAATATTATAAAAAAGAAACTTATTGGTTCAATTAATACTTGTGTTTTATATTGGATGGTTGGGTATGTGTAGGATATTTTTTCAATTGAGAGTTATGGTCGGTAAACTGAGAGCTATGGTTTAGTTACTTGGTATTGGTCATATCCGACATAATCGACCCAAATACTTGTCTAGTTGGTGGTATCTTGATACTTTTGCATTTTTTTATTCTATCTCTATCTTTAGATAGAGGTAGGTCTTAATTTTAGTACCGACCAAGTTCGTAAAATTTGGAGTTCCTAAAATTTTGTTATGACTCAATTCCTTCCTTTTTTCTCGCCCTAGTTCCTCGTATTTACTCTCGGCGCTATTCGTGATGTTAAAAAATTATGATTTTGTTTTTGAGTTTTTCTTTAACTAGTTACCAAAATTTGTTGAGCACCATTTCCTAATTTTTTATATGAATGAATAATTTTATTTAGGCATAAAATACTAATCATAAGAGAGTGTTATACGTTAGAGAAAGTAAAAACAATATATTTTTGTAAATTCTACCTTCCTAAAGATTTTTCGATAATATTATAAAAAAGAAACTTATTGGTTCAATTAATACTTGCGTTTTATATTTGATGGTTGGGTATGTGTAGGATACTTTTTCAATTGAGAGTTATGGTCTGTAAACTGAGAGCTATGGTTTAGTTACTTGGTAATGGTCATATCCGACCCAATCGACCCAAATACTTGTCTAGTTGGGGGTATCTTGATACTTTGGCATTTTTTTATTCTATCTCTATCTTTACATAGAGGTAGGGTCTTAATTTTAGTACCGACCAAGTTCGTAAAATTTGGAGTTCCTAAAATTTTGTTATGACTCAATTCCTTCCTTTTTTCTCGCCCTAGTTCCTCGTATTTACTCTCGGCGCTATTCGTGATGTTGAATAATCATGATTTTGTTTTTGAGTTTTTCTTTAACTAGTTACCAAAATTTGCTGAGCACCATTTCCTAATTTTTTATATGAATGAATAATTTTATTTAGGCATAAAATACTAATTATAAGAGAGTGTTATACGTTAGAGAAAGTAAAAACAATATATTTTTGTAAATTCTACCTTCCTAAAGATTTTTCGATAATATTATAAAAAAGAAACTTATTGGTTCAATTAATACTTGCGTTTTATATTTGATGGTTGGGTATGTGTAGGATATTTTTTCAATTGAGAGTTATGGTCCGTAAATTGAGAGCTATGGTTTAGTTACTTGGTAATGGTCATATCCGACCCAATCGACCCAAATACTTGTCTAGTTGGTGGTATCTTGATACTTTGGCATTTTTTTATTCTATCTCTATCTTTACATAGAGGTAGGGTCTTAATTTTAGTCCCGACCAAGTTCGTAAAATTTGGCTTTCCTAAAATTTTGTCATGACTCAATTCCTACCTTTTTTCTCGCCCTAGTTCCTCGTATTTACTCTCGGCGCTATTCGTGATGTTGAATAATCATGATTTTGTTATTGAGTTTTTCTTTAACTAGTTACCAAAATTTGCTGAGCACCATTTCCTAATTTTTTATATGAATGAATAATTTTATTTAGGAATAAAATACTAATCATAAGACAGTGTTATACATTAGAGAAAGTAAAAACAATATATTTTTGTAAATTCTACCTTCCTAAAGATTTTTGGATAATATTATAAAAAAGAAACTTATTGCTTCAATTAATACTTGCGTTTTATATATGATGGTTGGGTATGTGTAGATTATTTTTTCAATTGAGAGGTATGGTTTGTAAACTGAGAGCTATGGTTTAGTTACTTCGTAATGGTCATACCCGACCCAATCGACCAAAATACATGTATAGTTGGTGGTATCTCGATCCTTTGGCATTTTTCAATTCTATCTCTACCTTTACATAGAGGTAGTGTCGTAATTTTAGTTCCGGCCAAGTTTCTAAAACTTGAAGTTCCCAAAATTTTGTCATGACTCAGTTCCTATAATTTCTTCTCGACCTAGTTCCTCGTATTTACCCACGGCCTTATTCATGAAATTCAAAAATCATGATTTAGTTTTTGATTTTTTCCTTAACTAGTTACCAAAATCAACTGAGCACCATTTTCTAATTTTTTATATGCATAAATAATTTTATTTTGACATAAAATACTAATCATAATAGAGTGTTCTACATTAAAGAAAGTAAAAACAATATATTTTTGTAAATTCTACCTTCCTAAAGATTTTTGGATAATATTATAAAAAAGAAACTTATTGCTTCAATTAATACTTGTGTTTTATATTGGATGGTTGGGTATGTGTAGGATATTTTTTCAATTGAGAGTTATGGTCGGTAAACTGAGAGCTATGGTTTAGTTACTTGGTAATGGTCATATCCGACATAATCGACCCAAATACTTGTCTAGTTGGTGGTATCTTGATACTTTGGCATTTTTTTTATTCTATCTCTATCTTTACATAGAGGTAGGGTCTTAATTTTAGTCCCGACCAAGTTCGTAAAATTTGGAGTTCCTAAAATTTTGTCATGACTCAATTCCTACCTTTTTTCTCGCCTTAGTTCCTCGTATTTACTCTCGGCGCTATTCGTGATGTTGAATTATCATGATTTTGTTTTTGAGTTTTTCTTTAACTAGTTACAAAAATTTGCTGAGCACCATTTCCTAATTTTTTATATGAATGAATAATTTTATATAGGCATAAAATACTAATCATAAGAGAGTGTTATACGTTAGAGAAAGTAAAAACAATATATTTTTGTAAATTCTACCTTCCTAAATATTTTTTGATAATATTATAAAAAAGAAACTTATTGCTTCAATTGATACTTGTGTTTTATATTGGATGGTTGGGTATGTGTAGGATATTTTTTCAATTGAGAGCTATGGTTTGTAAACTGAGAGCTATGGTTTAGTTACTTGGTAATGGTCATACCCGACCCAATCGACCAAAATACATGTGTAGTTGGTGGTATCTCGATCCTTTGGCATTTTTCTATTCTATCTCTACCTTTATATAGAGGTAGCGTCGTAATTTTAGTTACGGCCAAGTTCCTAAAACTTGGAGTTCCCAAAATTTTGTCATGACTCAGTTCCTACAATTTCTTCTCGACCTAGTTCCTCCTATCTACCCACGGCCTTATTCATGAAATTCAAAAATCATGATTTAGTTTTTGATTTTTCTTTAACTAGTTACCAAAATCAACTGAGCACCATTTTCTAATTTTTTATATGCATAAATAATTTTATTTTGACATAAAATACTAATCATAATAGAGTGTTCTACATTAGAGAAAGTAAAAACAATATATTTTTTTAAATTCTACCTTCCTAAAGATTTTTGGATAATATTATAAAAAAGAAACTTATTGCTTCAATTAATACTTGTGTTTTATATTGGATGGTTGGGTATGTGTACGATATTTTTTCAATTGAGAGTTATGGTCTGTAAACGGAGAGCTATGGTTTAGTTACTTGGTAATGGTCATATCCGACCCAATCGACCCAAATACTTGTCTAGTTGGTGATATCTTGATACTTTGGCATTTTTTTATTCTATCTGTATCTTTACATAGAGGTAGGATCTTAATTTTAGTCCCGACCAAGTTCGTAAAATTTGGAGTTCCTAAAATTTTGTCATGACTCAATTCCTACCTTTTTTCTCGCCCTAGTTCCTCGTATTTACTCTCGGCGCTATTCGTGATGTTGAATTATCATGATTTTTTTTTTGAGTTTTTCTTTAACTAGTTACAAAAATTTGCTGAGCACCATTTCCTAATTTTTTATATGAATGAATAATTTTATTTAGGCATAAAATACTAATCATAATAGAGTGTTCTACATTAGAGAAAGTAAAAACAATATATTTTTGTAAATTCTACCTTCTTGAAGATTTTTGGATAATATTATAAAAAAGAAATTATTGCTTCAATTAATACTTGTGTTTTATATTGGATGGTTGGGTATGTGTAGGATATTTGTTCAATTGAGAGCTATGGTTTGTAAGCTGAGAGCTATGGTTTAGTTATTTGGTAATGGTCATACCCGGCCCAATCGACCAAAATACATGTGTAGTTGGTGGTATCTCGATCCATTGGCATTTTTCAATTCTATCTCTACCTTTACATAGAGGTAGCGTCGTAATTTTAGTTCCGGCCAAGTTCCTAAAACTTGGAGTTCCCAGAATTTTGTCTTGATTCAGTTCCTACTATTTCTTCTCGACCTAGTTCCTCGTATTTACCCTCGGCCCTATTCGTGAAATTCAAAAATTATGATTTAGTTTTTGATTTTTTCCTTAACTAGTTACCAAAATCAACTGAGCACCATTTTCTAATTTTTTATATGCATAAATAATTTTATTTTGGCATAAAATACTAATCATAATAGAGTGTTCTACATTAGAGAAAGTAAAAACAATATATTTTTGTAAATTCTACCTTCCTAAAGATTTTTGGATAATATTATAAAAAAGAAACTTATTGCTTCAATTAATACTTGTGTTTTATATTGGATGGTTGGGTATGTGTAGGATATTTTTTCAATTGAGAGTTATGGTCGGTAAACTGAGAGCTATCGTTTAATTACTTGGTATTGGTCATATCCGACATAATCGACCCAAATACTTGTCTAGTTGGTGGTATCTTGATACTTTTGCATTTTTTTATTCTATCACTATCTTTACATAGAGGTAGGGTCTTAATTTTAGTCCCGACCAAGTTCGTAAAATTTGGAGTTCCTAAAATTTTGTCATGACTCTATTCCTACCTTTTTTCTCGCCTTAGTTCCTCGTATTTACTCTCGGCGCTATTCGTGATGTTGAATAATCATGATTTTGTTTTTGAATTTTTCTTTAACTAGTTACCAAAATCAACTGAGCACCATTTTCTAATTTTTTATATGCATAAATAATTTTATTTTGACATAAAATACTAATCATAATAGAGTGTTCTACATTAGAGAAAGTAAAAACAATATATTTTTGTAAATTCTACCTTCCTAAAGATTTTTGGATATTATTATAAAAAAGAAACTTATTGCTTCAATTAATACTTGTGTTTTATATTGGATCGTTAGGTATGTGTAGGATATTTTTCCAATTGAGAGCTATGGTTTGTAAACCGAGAGCTATGGTTTAGTTACTTGGTAATGGTCATACCCGACCCAATCGACCAAAATACATGTGTAGTTGGTGGTATCTCGATCCTTTGGCATTTTTCAATTCTATCTCTACCTTTACATAGAGGTAGCGTCGTAATTTTAGTTCCGGCCAAGTTCCTAAAACTTGGAGTTCCCAAAATTTTATCATGACTCGGTTCCTACAATTTCTTCTCGACCTAGTTCCTCGTATTTACCCTCGGCCCTATTCGTGAAATTCAAAAATTATGATTTAGTTTTTGATTTTTTCCTTAACTAGTTACCAAAATCAACCGAGCACCATTTTCTAATTTTTTATATGCATAAATAATTTTATTTTGGCATAAAATACTAATCATAATAGAGTGTTCTACATTAGAGAAAGTAAAAACAATATATTTTTGTAAATTCTACCTTCCTAAAGATTTTTGGATAATATTATAAAAAAGAAACTTATTGCTTCAATTAATACTTGTGTTTTATATTGGATGGTTGGGTATGTGTAGGATATTTTTTCAATTGAGAGTTATGGTCGGTAAACTGAGAGCTATGGTTTAGTTACTTGGTATTGGTCATATCCGACATAATCGACCCAAATACTTGTCTAGTTGGTGGTATCTTGATACTTTTGCATTTTTTTATTCTATCTCTATCTTTACATAGAGGTAGGGTCTTAATTTTAGTCCCGACCAAGTTCGTAAAATTTGGAGTTCCTAAAATTTTGTCATGACTCTATTCCTACCTTTTTTCTCGCCTTAGTTCCTCGTATTTACTCTCGGCGCTATTCGTGATGTTGAATAATCATGATTTTGTTTTTGAGTTTTTCTTTAACTAGTTACCATAATCAACTGAGCACCATTTTCTAATTTTTTATATGCATAAATAATTTTATTTTGGCATAAATACTAATCATAATAGAGTGTTCTACGTTAGAGAAAGTAAAAACTATATATTTTTGTAAATTCTACCTTCCTGAAGATTTTTGGATAATATTATAAAAAAGAAACTTATTGCTTCAATTAATACTTGTGTTTTATATTGGATGGTTGGGTATGTGTAGGATATTTTTTCAATTGAGAGTTATGGTCGGTAAACTGAGAGCTATAGTTTAGTTACTTGGTAATGGTCATATCCGACATAATCGACCCAAATACTTGTCTAGTTGGTGGTATCTTGATACTTTTGCATTTTTTTATTCTATCTCTATCTTTACATAGAGGTAGGGTCTTAATTTTAGTCCCGACCAAGTTCGTAAAATTTGGAGTTCCTAAAATTTTGTCATGACTCAATTCCTACCTTTTTTCTCGCCTTAGTTCCTCGTATTTACTCTCGGCGCTATTCGTGATGTTGAATTATCATGATTTTGTTTTTGAGTTTTTCTTTAACTAGTTACCAAAATTTGCTGAGCACCATTTCCTAATTTTTTATATGAATGAATAATTTTATTTAGGCATAAAATACTAATCATAAGAGAGTGTTCTACATTAGAGAAAGTAAAAACAATATATTTTTGTAAATTCTACCTTCCTAAAGATTTTTGGATATTATTATAAAAAAGAAACTTATTGCTTCAATTAATACTTGTGTTTTATATTGGATCGTTAGGTATGTGTAGGATATTTTTCCAATTGAGAGCTATGGTTTGTAAACCGAGAGCTATGGTTTAGTTACTTGGTAATGGTCATACCCGACCCAATCGACCAAAATACATGTGTAGTTGGTGGTATCTCGATCCTTTGGCATTTTTCAATTCTATCTCTACCTTTACATAGAGGTAGCGTCGTAATTTTAGTTCCGGCCAAGTTCCTAAAACTTGGAGTTCCCAAAATTTTATCATGACTCGCTTCCTACAATTTCTTCTCGACCTAGTTCCTCGTATTTACCCTCGGCCCTATTCGTGAAATTCAAAAATTATGATTTAGTTTTTGATTTTTTCCTTAACTAGTTACCAAAATCAACTGAGCACCATTTTCTAATTTTTTATATGCATAAATAATTTTATTTTGGCATAAAATACTAATCATAATAGAGTGTTCTACATTAGAGAAAGTAAAAACAATATATTTTTGTAAATTCTACCTTCCTAAAGATTTTTGGATAATATTATAAAAAAGAAACTTATTGCTTCAATTAATACTTGTGTTTTATATTGGATGGTTGGGTATGTGTAGGATATTTTTTCAATTGAGAGTTATGGTCGGTAAACTGAGAGCTATGGTTTAGTTACTTGGTATTGGTCATATCCGACATAATCGACCCAAATACTTGTCTAGTTGGTGGTATCTTGATACTTTTGCATTTTTTTATTCTATCTCTATCTTTACATAGAGGTAGGGTCTTAATTTTAGTCCCGACCAAGTTCGTAAAATTTGGAGTTCCTAAAATTTTGTCATGACTCTATTCCTACCTTTTTTCTCGCCTTAGTTCCTCGTATTTACTCTCGGCGCTATTCGTGATGTTGAATAATCATGATTTTGTTTTTGAGTTTTTCTTTAACTAGTTACCATAATCAACTGAGCACCATTTTCTATTTTTTTATATGCATAAATAATTTTATTTTGGCATAAATACTAATCATAATAGAGTGTTCTACGTTAGAGAAAGTAAAAACTATATATTTTTGTAAATTCTACCTTCCTGAAGATTTTTGGATAATATTATAAAAAAGAAACTTATTGCTTCAATTAATACTTGTGTTTTATATTGGATGGTTGGGTATGTGTAGGATATTTTTTCAATTGAGAGTTATGGTCGGTAAACTGAGAGCTATGGTTTAGTTACTTGGTAATGGTCATATCCGACATAATCGACCCAAATACTTGTCTAGTTGGTGGTATCTTGATACTTTTGCATTTTTTTATTCTATCTCTATCTTTACATAGAGGTAGGGTCTTAATTTTAGTCCCGACCAAGTTCATAAAATTTGGAGTTCCTAAAATTTTGTCATGACTCAATTCCTACCTTTTTTCTCGCCTTAGTTCCTCGTATTTACTCTCGGCGCTATTCGTGATGTTGAATTATCATGATTTTGTTTTTGAGTTTTTCTTTAACTAGTTACCAAAATTTGCTGAGCACCATTTCCTAATTTTTTATATGAATGAATAATTTTATTTAGGCATAAAATACTAATCATAAGAGAGTGTTATACGTTAAAGAAAGTAAAAACAATATATTTTTGTAAATTCTACCTTCCTAAAGATTTTTTGATAATATTATAAAAAAGAAACTTATTGCTTCAATTGATACTTGTGTTTTATATTGGATGGTTGGGTATGTGTAGGATATTTTTTCAATTGAGAGCTATGGTTTGTAAACTGAGAGCTATGGTTTAGTTACTTGGTAATGGTCATTCCCGACCCAATCGACCAAAATACATGTGTAGTTGGTGGTATCTCGATCCTTTGTCATTTTTCAATTCTATCTATACCTTTACATAGAGGCAGCGTAATTTTAGTTCCGGCCAAGTTCCTAAAATTTGGAGTTCCCAAAATTTTGTCATGACTCAATTCCTACAATTTCTTCTCGACCTAGTTCCTCGTATTTGTCCTCGGCCCTATTCGTGAAATTCAAAAATCATGATTTAGTTTTTGATTTTTTCTTTAACTAGTTAACAAAATCAACTGAGCACTATTTCCTAATTTTTTATATTCATAAATAATTTTATTTTGTCATAAAATACTAATAATAATAGAGTGTTATACATTAGAGAAAGTAAAAACAATATATTTTGGTAAATTCTACCTTCCTAAAGATTTTTGGATAATATTATAAAAAAGAAACTTATTGCTTCAATTAATACTTGCGTTTTATATTTGATGGTTGGGTATGTGTAGGATATTTTTTCAATTGAGAGCTATGGTTTGTAAACTGAGAGCTATGGTTTAGTTACTTGGTAATGGTCATACCCGACCCAATCGACCAAAATACATGTGTAGTTGGTGGTATCTCGATCCTTTGGCATTTTTCAATTCTATCTCTACCTTTACATAGAGGTAGCGTCGTAATTTTAGTTCCGGCCAAGTTCCTAAAACTTGGAGTTCCCAAAATTTTATCATAACTCGGTTCCTACAATATCTTCTCGACCTAGTTCCTCGTATTTACCCTCGGCCCTATTCGTGAAATTCAAAAATTATGATTTAGTTTTTGATTTTTTCCTTAACTAGTTACCAAAATCAACTGAGCACCATTTTCTAATTTTTTATATGTATA
This sequence comes from Linum usitatissimum, assembly GCA_030674075.2. NCBI lineage: Eukaryota > Viridiplantae > Streptophyta > Magnoliopsida > Malpighiales > Linaceae > Linum > Linum usitatissimum. Next base: position 49,223 of record JAUJYP020001513.1, on the reverse strand, counting down.
AATAATTTTATCTTGGCATAAAATACTAATCATAATAGAGTGTTCTACATTAGAGAAAGTAAAAACAATATATTTTTGTAAATTCTACCTTCCTAAAGATTTTTGGATAATATTATAAAAAAGAAACTTATTGCTTCAATTAATACTTGTGTTTTATATTGGATGGTTGGGTATGTGTAGGATATTTTTTCAATTGAGAGTTATGGTCGGTAAACTGAGAGCTATGGTTTAGTTACTTGGTAATGGTCATATCCGACATAATCGACCCAAATACTTGTCTAGTTGGTGGTATCTTGATACTTTGGCATTTTTTTATTCTATCTCTATCTTTACATAGAGGTAGGGTCTTAATTTTAGTCCCGACCAAGTTCGTAAAATTTGGAGTTCCTAAAATTTTGTCATGACTCAATTCCTACCTTTTTTCTCGCCTTAGTTCCTCGTATTTACTCTCGGCGCTATTCGTGATGTTGAATTATCATGATTTTGTTTTTGAGTTTTTCTTTAACTAGTTACCAAAATTTGCTGAGCACCATTTCCTAATTTTTTATATGAATGAATAATTTTATTTAGGCATAAAATACTAATCATAAGAGAGTGTTATACGTTAAAGAAACTAAAAACAATATATTTTTGTAAATTCTACCTTCCTAAAGATTTTTGGATAATATTATAAAAAAGAAACTTATTGCTTCAATTAATACTTGTGTTTTATATTGGATGGTTGGGTATGTGTAGGATATTTTTTCAATTGAGAGTTATGGTCGGTAAACTGAGAGCTATGGTTTAGTTACTTGGTATTGGTCATATCCGACATAATCGACCCAAATACTTGTCTAGTTGGTGGTATCTTGATACTTTTACATTTTTTTATTCTATCTCTATCTTTACATAGAGGTAGGGTCTTAATTTTAGTCCCGACCAAGTTCGTAAAATTTGGAGTTCCTAAAATTTTGTCATGACTCTATTCCTACCTTTTTTCTCGCCTTAGTTCCTCGTATTTACTCTCGGCGCTATTCGTGATGTTGAATAATCATGATTTTGTTTTTGAGTTTTTCTTTAACTAGTTACCATAATCAACTGAGCACCATTTTCTAATTTTTTATATGCATAAATAATTTTATTTTGGCATAAATACTAATCATAATAGAGTGTTCTACGTTAGAGAAAGTAAAAACTATATATTTTTGTAAATTCTACCTTCCTGAAGATTTTTGGATAATATTATAAAAAAGAAACTTATTGCTTCAATTAATACTTGTGTTTTATATTGGATGGTTGGGTATGTGTAGGATATTTTTTCAATTGAGAGTTATGGTCGGTAAACTGAGAGCTATGGTTTAGTTACTTGGTAATGGTCATATCCGACATAATCGACCCAAATACTTGTCTAGTTGGTGGTATCTTGATACTTTTGCATTTTTTTATTCTATCTCTATCTTTACATAGAGGTAGGGTCTTAATTTTAGTCCCGACCAAGTTCGTAAAATTTGGAGTTCCTAAAATTTTGTCATGACTCAATTCCTACCTTTTTTCTCGCCTTAGTTCCTCGTATTTACTCTCGGCGCTATTCGTGATGTTGAATTATCATGATTTTGTTTTTGAGTTTTTCTTTAACTAGTTACCAAAATTTGCTGAGCACCATTTCCTAATTTTTTATATGAATGAATAATTTTATTTAGGCATAAAATACTAATCATAAGAGAGTGTTATACGTTAAAGAAAGTAAAAACAATATATTTTTGTAAATTCTACCTTCCTAAAGATTTTTTGATAATATTATAAAAAAGAAACTTATTGCTTCAATTGATACTTGTGTTTTATATTGGATGGTTGGGTATGTGTAGGATATTTTTTCAATTGAGAGCTATGGTTTGTAAACTGAGAGCTATGGTTTAGTTACTTGGTAATGGTCATTCCCGACCCAATCGACCAAAATACATGTGTAGTTGGTGGTATCTCGATCCTTTGTCATTTTTCAATTCTATCTATACCTTTACATAGAGGCAGCGTCGTAATTTTAGTTCCGGCCAAGTTCCTAAAATTTGGAGTTCCCAAAATTTTGTCATGACTCAATTCCTACAATTTCTTCTCGACCTAGTTCCTCGTATTTGTCCTCGGCCCTATTCGTGAAATTCAAAAATCATGATTTAGTTTTTGATTTTTTCTTTAACTAGTTAACAAAATCAACTGAGCACTATTTCCTAATTTTTTATATTCATAAATAATTTTATTTTGTCATAAAATACTAATAATAATAGAGTGTTATACATTAGAGAAAGTAAAAACAATATATTTTGGTAAATTCTACCTTCCTAAAGATTTTTGGATAATATTATAAAAAAGAAACTTATTGCTTCAATTAATACTTGCGTTTTATATTTGATGGTTGGGTATGTGTAGGATATTTTTTCAATTGAGAGCTATGGTTTGTAAACTGAGAGCTATGGTTTAGTTACTTGGTAATGGTCATACCCGACCCAATCGACCAAAATACATGTGTAGTTGGTGGTATCTCGATCCTTTGGCATTTTTCAATTCTATCTCTACCTTTACATAGAGGTAGCGTCGTAATTTTAGTTCCGGCCAAGTTCCTAAAACTTGGAGTTCCCAAAATTTTATCATAACTCAGTTCCTACAATATCTTCTCGACCTAGTTCCTCGTATTTACCCTCGGCCCTATTCGTGAAATTCAAAAATTATGATTTAGTTTTTGATTTTTTCCTTAACTAGTTACCAAAATCAACTGAGCACCATTTTCTAATTTTTTATATGTATAAATAATTTTATTTTGGCATAAAATACTAATCATAATAGAGTGTTCTACATTAGAGAAAGTAAAAACAATATATTTTTGTAAATTCTACCTTCCTAAAGATTTTTGGATAATATTATAAAAAAGAAACTTATTGCTTCAATTAATACTTGTGTTTTATATTGGATGGTTGGGTATGTGTAGGATATTTTTTCAATTGAGAGTTATGGTCGGTAAACTGAGAGCTATGGTTTAGTTACTTGGTAATGGTCATATCCGACATAATCGACCCAAATACTTGTCTAGTTGGTGGTATCTTGATACTTTGGCATTTTTTTATTCTATCTCTATCTTTACATAGAGGTAGGGTCTTAATTTTAGTCCCGACCAAGTTCGTAAAATTTGGAGTTCCTAAAATTTTGTCATGACTCAATTCCTACCTTTTTTCTCGCCTTAGTTCCTCGTATTTACTCTCGGCGCTATTCGTGATGTTGAATTATCATGATTTTGTTTTTGAGTTTTTCTTTAACTAGTTACCAAAATTTGCTTGAGCACCATTTCCTAATTTTTTATATGAATGAATAATTTTATTTAGGCATAAAATACTAATCATAAGAGAGTGTTATACGTTAAAGAAACTAAAAACAATATATTTTTGTAAATTCTACCTTCCTAAAGATTTTTGGATAATATTATAAAAAAGAAACTTATTGCTTCAATTAATACTTGTGTTTTATATTGGATGGTTGGGTATGTGTAGGATATTTTTTCAATTCGAGCTATGGTTTGTAAACCGAGAGCTATGGTTTAGTTACTTGGTAATGGTCATTCCCGACCCAATCGACCAAAATACATGTGTAGTTGGTGGTATCTCGATCCTTTGTCATTTTTCAATTCTATCTATACCTTTACATAGAGGCGGCGTCGTAATTTTAGTTCCGGCCAAGTTCCTAAAATTTGGAGTTCCCAAAATTTTGTCATGACTCAATTCCTACAATTTCTTCTCGACCTAGTTCCTCGTATTTGTCCTCGGCCCTATTCGTGAAATTCAAAAATCATGATTTAGTTTTTGATTTTTTCTTTAACTAGTTAACAAAATCAACTGAGCACTATTTCCTAATTTTTTATATTCATAAATAATTTTATTTTGTCATAAAATACTAATAATAATAGAGTGTTATACATTAGAGAAAGTAAAAACAATATATTTTGGTAAATTCTACCTTCCTAAAGATTTTTGGATAATATTATAAAAAAGAAACTTATTGCTTCAATTAATACTTGCGTTTTATATTTGATGGTTGGGTATGTGTAGGATATTTTTTCAATTGAGAGCTATGGTTTGTAAACCGAGAGCTATGGTTTAGTTACTTGGTAATGGTCATACCCGACCCAATCGACCAAAATACATGTGTAGTTGGTGGTATCTCGATCCTTTGGCATTTTTCAATTCTATCTCTACCTTTACATAGAGGTAGCGTCGTAATTTTAGTTCCGGCCAAGTTCCTAAAACTTGGAGTTCCCAAAATTTTATCATAACTCAGTTCCTACAATATCTTCTCGACCTAGTTCCTCGTATTTACCCTCGGCCCTATTCGTGAAATTCAAAAATTATGATTTAGTTTTTGATTTTTTCCTTAACTAGTTACCAAAATCAACTGAGCACCATTTTCTAATTTTTTATATGTATAAATAATTTTATTTTGGCATAAAATACTAATCATAATAGAGTGTTCTACATTAGAGAAAGTAAAAACAATATATTTTTGTAAATTCTACCTTCCTAAAGATTTTTGGATAATATTATAAAAAAGAAACTTATTGCTTCAATTAATACTTGTGTTTTATATTGGATGGTTGGGTATGTGTAGGATATTTTTTCAATTGAGAGTTATGGTCGGTAAACTGAGAGCTATGGTTTAGTTACTTGGTAATGGTCATATCCGACATAATCGACCCAAATACTTGTCTAGTTGGTGGTATCTTGATACTTTGGCATTTTTTTATTCTATCTCTATCTTTACATAGAGGTAGGGTCTTAATTTTAGTCCCGACCAAGTTCGTAAAATTTGGAGTTCCTAAAATTTTGTCATGACTCAATTCCTACCTTTTTTCTCGCCTTAGTTCCTCGTATTTACTCTCGGCGCTATTCGTGATGTTGAATTATCATGATTTTGTTTTTGAGTTTTTCTTTAACTAGTTACCAAAATTTGCTGAGCACCATTTCCTAATTTTTTATATGAATGAATAATTTTATTTAGGCATAAAATACTAATCATAAGAGAGTGTTATACGTTAAAGAAACTAAAAACAATATATTTTTGTAAATTCTACCTTCCTAAAGATTTTTGGATAATATTATAAAAAAGAAACTTATTGCTTCAATTAATACTTGTGTTTTATATTGGATGGTTGGGTATGTGTAGGATATTTTTTCAATTGAGAGCTATGGTTTGTAAACTGAGAGCTATGGTTTAGTTACTTGGTAATGGTCATTCCCGACCCAATCGACCAAAATACATGTGTAGTTGGTGGTATCTCGATCCTTTGGCATTTTTCAATTCTATCTATACCTTTACATAGAGGCAGCGTCGTAATTTTAGTTCCGGCCAAGTTCCTAAAATTTGGAGTACCCAAAATTTTGTCATGACTCAGTTCCTACAATTTCTTCTCGACCTAGTTCCTCGTATTTGTCCTCGGCCCTATTCGTGAAATTCAAAAATCATGATTTAGTTTTTGATTTTTTTTTTAACTAGTTAACAAAATCAACTGAGCACTATTTCCTAATTTTTTATATGCATAAACAATTTTATTTTGTCATAAAATACTAATCATAATAGAGTGTTATACATTAGAGAAAGTAAAAATAATATATTTTGGTAAATTCTACCTTCCTAAAGATTTTTGGATAATATTATAAAAAAGAAACTTATTGCTTCAATTAATACTTGCGTTTTATATTTGATGGTTGGGTATGTGTAGGATATTTTTTCAATTGAGAGCTATGGTTTGTAAACCGAGAGCTATGGTTTAGTTACTTGGTAATGGTCATACCCGACCTAATCGACCAAAATACATGTGTAGTTGGTGGTATCTCGATCCTTTGGCATTTTTCAATTCTATCTCTACCTTTACATAGAGGTAGCGTCGTAATTTTAGTTTCGGCCAAGTTCCTAAAACTTGGAGTTCCCAAAATTTTATCATGACTCGGTCCTACAATTTCTTCTCGACCTAGTTCCTCGTATTTACCCTCGGCCCTATTCATGAAATTCAAAAATTTTGATTTAGTTTTTGATTTTTTCCTTAACTAGTTACCAAAATCAACTGAGCACCATTTTCTAATTTTTTATATGCATAAATAATTTTATTTTGGCATAAAATACTAATCATAATAGAGTGTTCTACATTAGAGAAAGTAAAAACAATATATTTTTGTAAATTCTACCTTCCTAAAGATTTTTGGATAATATTATAAAAAAGAAACTTATTGCTTCAATTAATACTTGTGTTTTATATTGGATGGTTGGGTATGTGTAGGTTATTTTTTCAATTGAGAGTTATGGTCGGTAAACTGAGAGCTATGGTTTAGTTACTTGGTATTGGTCATATCCGACATAATCGACCCAAATACTTGTCTAGTTGGTGGTATCTTGATACTTTTGCATTTTTTTATTCTATCTCTATCTTTACATAGAGGTAGGGTCTTAATTTTAGTCCCGACCAAGTTCGTAAAATTTGGAGTTCCTAAAATTTTGTCATCACTCTATTCCTACCTTTTTTCTCGCCTTAGTTCCTCGTATTTACTCTCGGCGCTATTCGTGATGTTGAATAATCATGATTTTGTTTTTGAGTTTTTCTTTAACTAGTTACCAAAATCAACTGAGCACCATTTTCTAATTTTTTATATGCATAAATAATTTTATTTTGGCATAAATACTAATCATAATAGAGTGTTCTACATTAGAGAAAGTAAAAACAATATATTTTTGTAAATTCTACCTTCCTGAAGATTTTTGGATAATATTATAAAAAAGAAACTTATTGCTTCAATTAATACTTGTGTTTTATATTGGATGGTTGGGTATGTGTAGGATATTTGTTCAATTGAGAGCTATGGTTTGTAAACTGAGAGCTATGGTTTAGTTATTTGGTAATGGTCATACCCGGCCCAATCGACCAAAATACATGTGTAGTTGGTGGTATCTCGATCCATTGGCATTTTTCAATTCTATCTCTACCTTTACATAGAGGTAGCGTCGTAATTTTAGTCCCGACCAAGTTCGTAAAATTTGGAGTTCCTAAAATTTTGTCATCACTCTATTCCTACCTTTTTTCTCGCCTTAGTTCCTCGTATTTACTCTCGGCGCTATTCGTGATGTTGAATAATCATGATTTTGTTTTTGAGTTTTTCTTTAACTAGTTACCAAAATCAACTGAGCACCATTTTCTAATTTTTTATATGCATAAATAATTTTATTTTGGCATAAATACTAATCATAATAGAGTGTTCTACATTAGAGAAAGTAAAAACAATATATTTTTGTAAATTCTACCTTCCTGAAGATTTTTGGATAATATTATAAAAAAGAAATTATTGCTTCAATTAATACTTGTGTTTTATATTGGATGGTTGGGTATGTGTAGGATATTTGTTCAATTGAGAGCTATGGTTTGTAAGCTGAGAGCTATGGTTTAGTTATTTGGTAATGGTCATACCCGGCCCAATCGACCAAAATACATGTGTAGTTGGTGGTATCTCGATCCATTGGCATTTTTCAATTCTATCTCTACCTTTACATAGAGGTAGCGTCGTAATTTTAGTTCCGGCCAAGTTCCTAAAACTTGGAGTTCCCAGAATTTTGTCTTGATTCAGTTCCTACTATTTCTTCTCGACCTAGTTCCTCGTATTTACCCTCGGCCTTATTCGTGAAATTCAAAAATTATGATTTAGTTTTTGATTTTTTCCTTAACTAGTTACCAAAATCAACTGAGCACCATTTTCTAATTTTTTATATGCATAAATAATTTTATTTTGACATAAAATACTAATCATAATAGAGTGTTCTACATTAGAGAAAGTAAAAACAATATATTTTTGTAAATTCTACCTTCCTAAAGATTTTTGGATAATATTATAAAAAAGAAACTTATTGCTTCAATTAATACTTGTGTTTTATATTGGATCGTTAGGTATGTGTAGGATATTTTTCCAATTGAGAGCTATGGTTTGTAAACTGAGAGCTATGGTTTAGTTACTTGGTAATGGTCATACCCGACTCAATCGACCAAAATACATGTGTAGTTGGTGGTATCTCGATCCTTTGGCATTTTTCAATTCTATCTCTACCTTTACATAGAGGTAGCGTCGTAATTTTAGTTCCGGCCAAGTTCCTAAAACTTGGAGTTCCCAAAATTTTATCATGACTCAGTTCCTACAATTTCTTCTCGACCTAGTTCCTCGTATTTACCCTCGGCCCTATTCGTGAAATTCAAAAATTATGATTTAGTTTTTGATTTTTTCCTTAACTAGTTACCAAAATCAACTGAGCACCATTTTCTAATTTTTTATATGCATAAATAATTTTATTTTGGCATAAAATACTAATCATAATAGAGTGTTCTACATTAGAGAAAGTAAAAACAATATATTTTTGTAAATTCTACCTTCCTAAAGATTTTTGGATAATATTATAAAAAAGAAACTTATTGCTTCAATTAATACTTGTGTTTTATATTGGATGGTTGGGTATGTGTAGGATATTTTTTCAATTGAGAGTTATGGTCGGTAAACTGAGAGCTATGGTTTAGTTACTTGGTATTGGTCATTTCCGACATAATCGACCCAAATACTTGTCTAGTTGGTGGTATCTTGATACTTTTGCATTTTTTTATTCTATCTCTATCTTTACATAGAGGTAGGGTTTTAATTTTAGTCCCGACCAAGTTCGTAAAATTTGGAGTTCCTAAAATTTTGTCATGACTCTATTCCTACCTTTTTTCTCGCCTTAGTTCCTCGTATTTACTCTCGGCGCTATTCGTGATGTTGAATAATCATGATTTTGTTTTTGAGTTTTTCTTTAACTAGTTACCAAAATCAACTGAGCACCATTTTCTAATTTTTTATATGCATAAATAATTTTATTTTGGCATAAATACTAATCATAATAGAGTGTTCTACATTAGAGAAAGTAAAAACTATATATTTTTGTAAATTCTACCTTCCTGAAGATTTTTGGATAATATTATAAAAAAGAAACTTATTGCTTCAATTAATACTTGTGTTTTATATTGGATGGTTGGGTATGTGTAGGATATTTTTTCAATTGAGAGTTATGGTCGGTAAACTGAGAGCTATGGTTTAGTTACTTGGTAATGGTCATATCCGACATAATCGACCCAAATACTTGTCTAGTTGGTGGTATCTTGATACTTTTGCATTTTTTTATTCTATCTCTATCTTTACATAGAGGTAGGGTCTTAATTTTAGTCCCGACCAAGTTCGTAAAATTTGGAGTTCCTAAAATTTTGTCATGACTCAATTCCTACCTTTTTTCTCGCCTTAGTTCCTCATATTTACTCTCGGCGCTATTCGTGATGTTGAATTATCATGATTTTGTTTTTGAGTTTTTCTTTAACTAGTTACCAAAATTTGTTGAGCACCATTTCCTAATTTTTTATATGAATGAATAATTTTATTTAGGCATAAAATACTAATCATAAGAGAGTGTTATACGTTAAAGAAAGTAAAAACAATATATTTTTGTAAATTCTACCTTCCTAAAGATTTTTTGATAATATTATAAAAAAGAAACTTATTGCTTCAATTGATACTTGTGTTTTATATTGGATGGTTGGGTATGTGTAGGATATTTTTTCAATTGAGAGCTATGGTTTGTAAACTGAGAGCTATGGTTTAGTTACTTGGTAATGGTCATTCCCGACCCAATCGACCAAAATACATGTGTAGTTGGTGGTATCTCGATCCTTTGGCATTTTTCAATTCTATCTATACCTTTACATAGAGGCAGCGTCGTAATTTTAGTTCCGGCCAAGTTCCTAAAATTTGGAGTTCCCAAAATTTTGTCATGACTCAGTTCCTACAATTTCTTCTCGACCTAGTTCCTCGTATTTGTCCTCGGCCCTATTCGTGAAATTCAAAAATCATGATTTAGTTTTTGATTTTTTCTTTAACTAGTTAACAAAATCAATCGAGCACTATTTCCTAATTTTTTATATTCATAAATAATTTTATTTTGTCATAAAATACTAATAATAATAGAGTGTTATACATTAGAGAAAGTAAAAACAATATATTTTGGTAAATTTTACCTTCCTAAAGATTTTTGGATAATATTATAAAAAAGAAACTTATTGCTTCAATTAATACTTGCGTTTTATATTTGATGGTTGGGTATGTGTAGGATATTTTTTCAATTGAGAGCTATGGTTTGTAAACTGAGAGCTATGGTTTAGTTACTTGGTAATGGTCATACCCGACCTAATCGACCAAAATACATGTGTAGTTGGTGGTATCTCGATCCTTTGGCATTTTTCAATTCTATCTCTACCTTTACATAGAGGTAGCGTCGTAATTTTAGTTCCGGCCAAGTTCCTAAAACTTGGAGTTCCCAAAATTTTATCATAACTCAGTTCCTACAATATCTTCTCGACCTAGTTCCTCGTATTTACCCTCGGCCCTATTCGTGAAATTCAAAAATTATGATTTAGTTTTTGATTTTTTCCTTAACTAGTTACCAAAATCAACCGAGCACCATTTTCTAATTTTTTATATGCATAAATAATTTTATTTTGGCATAAAATACTAATCATAATAGAGTGTTCTACATTAGAGAAAGTAAAAACAATATATTTTTGTAAATTCTACCTTCCTAAAGATTTTTGGATAATATTATAAAAAAGAAACTTATTGCTTCAATTAATACTTGTGTTTTATATTGGATGGTTGGGTATGTGTAGGATATTTTTTCAATTGAGAGTTATGGTCGGTAAACTGAGAGCTATGGTTTAGTTACTTGGTATTGGTCATATCCGACATAATCGACCCAAATACTTGTCTAGTTGGTGGTATCTTGATACTTTTGCATTTTTTTATTCTATCTCTATCTTTACATAGAGGTAGGGTCTTAATTTTAGTCCCGACCAAGTTCGTAAAATTTGGAGTTCCTAAAATTTTGTCATCACTCTATTCCTACCTTTTTTCTCGCCTTAGTTCCTCGTATTTACTCTCGGCGCTATTCGTGATGTTGAATAATCATGATTTTGTTTTTGAGTTTTTCTTTAACTAGTTACCAAAATCAACTGAGCACCATTTTCTAATTTTTTATATGCATAAATAATTTTATTTTGGCATAAATACTAATCATAATAGAGTGTTCTACATTAGAGAAAGTAAAAACAATATATTTTTGTAAATTCTACCTTCCTGAAGATTTTTGGATAATATTATAAAAAAGAAACTTATTGCTTCAATTAATACTTGTGTTTTATATTGGATGGTTGGGTATGTGTAGGATATTTGTTCAATTGAGAGCTATGGTTTGTAAACTGAGAGCTATGGTTTAGTTATTTGGTAATGGTCATACCCGGCCCAATCGACCAAAATACATGTGTAGTTGGTGGTATCTCGATCCATTGGCATTTTTCAATTCTATCTCTACCTTTACATAGAGGTAGCGTCGTAATTTTAGTCCCGACCAAGTTCGTAAAATTTGGAGTTCCTAAAATTTTGTCATCACTCTATTCCTACCTTTTTTCTCGCCTTAGTTCCTCGTATTTACTCTCGGCGCTATTCGTGATGTTGAATAATCATGATTTTGTTTTTGAGTTTTTCTTTAACTAGTTACCAAAATCAACTGAGCACCATTTTCTAATTTTTTATATGCATAAATAATTTTATTTTGGCATAAATACTAATCATAATAGAGTGTTCTACATTAGAGAAAGTAAAAACAATATATTTTTGTAAATTCTACCTTCCCGAAGATTTTTGGATAATATTATAAAAAAGAAATTATTGCTTCAATTAATACTTGTGTTTTATATTGGATGGTTGGGTATGTGTAGGATATTTGTTCAATTGAGAGCTATGGTTTGTAAGCTGAGAGCTATGGTTTAGTTATTTGGTAATGGTCATACCCGGCCCAATCGACCAAAATACATGTGTAGTTGGTGGTATCTCGATCCATTGGCATTTTTCAATTCTATCTCTACCTTTACATAGAGGTAGCGTCGTAATTTTAGTTCCGGCCAAGTTCCTAAAACTTGGAGTTCCCAGAATTTTGTCATGATTCAGTTCCTACTATTTCTTCTCGACCTAGTTTCTCGTATTTACCCTCGGCCTTATTCGTGAAATTCAAAAATTATGATTTAGTTTTTGATTTTTTCCTTAACTAGTTACCAAAATCAACTGAGCACCATTTTCTAATTTTTTATATGCATAAATAATTTTATTTTGACATAAAATACTAATCATAATAGAGTGTTCTACATTAGAGAAAGTAAAAACAATATATTTTTGTAAATTCTACCTTCCTAAAGATTTTTGGATAATATTATAAAAAAGAAACTTATTGCTTCAATTAATACTTGTGTTTTATATTGGATGGTTGGGTATGTGTAGGATATTTTTTCAATTGAGAGTTATGGTCGGTAAACTGAGAGCTATGGTTTAGTTACTTGGTAATGGTCATATCCGACATAATCGACCCAAATACTTGTCTAGTTGGTGGTATCTTGATACTTTGGCATTTTTTTATTCTATCTCTATCTTTACATAGAGGTAGGGTCTTAATTTTAGTCCCGACCAAGTTCGTAAAATTTGGAGTTCCTAAAATTTTGTCATGACTCAATTCCTACCTTTTTTCTCGCCTTAGTTCCTCGTATTTACTCTCGGCGCTATTCGTGATGTTGAATTATCATCATTTTGTTTTTGAGTTTTTCTTTAACTAGTTACCAAAATTTGCTGAGCACCATTTCCTAATTTTTTATATGAATGAATAATTTTATTTAGGCATAAAATACTAATCATAAGAGAGTGTTATACGTTAAACAAAGTAAAAACAATATATTTTTGTAAATTCTACCTTCCTAAAGATTTTTGGATAATATTATAAAAAAAAAACTTATTGCTTCAATTAATACTTGTGTTTTATATTGGATGGTTGGGTATGTGTAGGATATTTTTTCAATTGAGAGCTATGGTTTGTAAACTGAGAGCTATGGTTTAGTTACTTGGTAATGGTCATTCCCGACCCAATCGACCAAAATACATGTGTAGTTGGTGGTATCTCGATCCTTTGGCATTTTTCAATTCTATCTATACCTTTACATAGAGGCAGCGTCGTAATTTTAGTTCCGGCCAAGTTCCTAAAATTTAGAGTTCCCAAAATTTTGTCATGACTCAGCTTCCTACAATTTCTTCTCGACCTAGTTCCTCGTATTTGTCCTCGGCCCTATTCGTGAAATTCAAAAATCATGATTTAGTTTTTGATTTTTTCTTTAACTAGTTAACAAAATCAACTGAGCACTATTTCCTAATTTTTTATATGCATAAATAATTTTATTTTGTCATAAAATACTAATCATAATAGAGTGTTATACATTAGAGAAAGTAAAAACAATATATTTTGGTAAATTTTACCTTCATAAAGATTTTTGGATAATATTATAAAAAAGAAACTTATTGCTTCAATTAATACTTGCGTTTTATATTTGATGGTTGGGTATGTGTAGGATATTTTTTCAATTGAGAGCTATGGTTTGTAAACTGAGAGCTATGGTTTAGTTACTTGGTAATGGTCATACCCGACCTAATCGACCAAAATACATGTGTAGTTGGTGGTATCTCGATCCTTTGGCATTTTTCAATTCTATCTCTACCTTTACATAGAGGTAGCGTCGTAATTTTAGTTTCGGCCATGTTCCTAAAACTTGGAGTTCCCAAAATTTTATCATGACTCAGTTCCTACAATTTCTTCTCGACCTAGTTCCTCGTATTTACCCTCGGCCCTATTCGTGAAATTAAAAAATTTTGATTTAGTTTTTGATTTTTTCCTTAACTAGTTACCAAAATCAACTGAGCACCATTTTCTAATTTTTTATATGCATAAATAATTTTATTTTGGCATAAAATACTAATCATAATAGAGTGTTCTACATTAGAGAAAGTAAAAACAATATATTTTTGTAAATTCTACCTTCCTAAAGATTTTTGGATAATATTATAAAAAAGAAACTTATTGCTTCAATTAATACTTGTGTTTTATATTGGATGGTTGGGTATGTGTAGGATATTTTTTCAATTGAGAGTTATGGTCGGTAAACTGAGAGCTATGGTTTAGTTACTTGGTATTGGTCATATCCGACATAATCGACCCAAATACTTGTCTAGTTGGTGGTATCTTGATACTTTTGCATTTTTTTATTCTATCTCTATCTTTACATAGAGGTAGGGTCTTAATTTTAGTCCCGACCAAGTTCGTAAAATTTGGAGTTCCTAAAATTTTGTCATGACTCTATTCCTACCTTTTTTCTCGCCTTAGTTCCTCGTATTTACTCTTGGCGCTATTCGTGATGTTGAATAATCATGATTTTGTTTTTGAGTTTTTCTTTAACTAGTTACCAAAATCAACTGAGCACCATTTTCTAATTTTTTATATGCATAAATAATTTTATTTTGGCATAAATACTAATCATAATAGAGTGTTCTACATTAGAGAAAGTAAAAACATTATATTTTTGTAAATTCTACCGTCCTGAAGATTTTTGGATAATATTATAAAAAAGAAACTTATTGCTTCAATTAATACTTGTGTTTTATATTGGATGGTTGGGTATGTGTAGGATATTTATTCAATTGAGAGCTATGGTTTGTAAACTGAGAGCTATGGTTTAGTTATTTGGTAATGGTCATACCCGACCCAATCGACCAAAATACATGTGTAGTTGGTGGTATCTCGATCCATTGGCATTTTTCAATTCTATCTCTACCTTTACATAGAGGTAGCGTCGTAATTTTAGTTCCGGCCAAGTTCCTAAAACTTGGAGTTCCCAGAATTTTGTCATGATTCAGTTCCTACAATTTCTTCTCGACCTAGTTCCTCGTATTTACCCTCTGCCTTATTCGTGAAATTCAAAAATTATGATTTAGTTTTTGATTTTTTCCTTAACTAGTTACCAAAATCAACTGAGCACCATTTTCTAATTTTTTATATGCATAAATAATTTTATTTTGACATAAAATACTAATCATAATAGAGTGTTCTACATTAGAGAAAGTAAAAACAATATATTTTTGTAAATTCTACCTTCCTAAAGATTTTTGGATAATATTATAAAAAAGAAACTTATTGCTTCAATTAATACTTGGGTTTTATATTGGATGGTTGGGTATGTGTAGGATATTTTTTCAATTGAGAGTTATGGTCGGTAAACTGAGAGCTATGGTTTAGTTACTTGGTAATGGTCATATCCGACATAATCGACCCAAATACTTGTCTAGTTGGTGGTATCTTGATACTTTGGCATTTTTTTTATTCTATCTCTATCTTTACATAGAGGTAGGGTCTTAATTTTAGTCCCGACCAAGTTCGTAAAATTTGGAGTTCCTAAAATTTTGTCATGACTCAATTCCTACCTTTTTTCTCGCCTTAGTTCCTCGTATTTACTCTCGGCGCTATTCATGATGTTGAATTATCATGATTTTGTTTTTGAGTTTTTCTTTAACTAGTTACCAAAGTTTGCTGAGTACCATTTCCTAATTTTTTATATGAATGAATAATTTTATTTAGGCATAAAATACTAATCATAAGAGAGTGTTATACGTCAAAGAAAGTAAAAACAATATATTTTTGTAAATTCTACCTTCCTAAAGATTTTTGGATAATATTATAAAAAAGAAACTTATTTCTTCAATTAATACTTGTGTTTTATATTGGATGGTTGGGTATGTGTAGGATATTTTTTCAATTGAGAGCTATGGTTTGTAAACTGAGAGCTATGGTTTAGTTACTTGGTAATGGTCATTCCCGACCCAATCGACCAAAATACATGTGTAGTTGGTGGTATCTCGATCCTTTGGCATTTTTCAATTCTATCTATACCTTTACATAGAGGCAGCGTCGTAATTTTAGTTCCGGCCAAGTTCCTAAATTTTGGAGTTCCCAAAATTTTGTCATGACTCGCTTCCTACAATTTCTTCTCGACCTAGTTCCTCGTATTTGTCCTCGGCCCTATTCGTGAAATTCAAAAATCATGATTTAGTTTTTGATTTTTTCTTTAACTAGTTAACAAAATCAACTGAGCACTATTTCCTAATTTTTTATATGCATAAATAATTTTATTTTGTCATAAAATACTAATCATAATAGAGTGTTATACATTAGAGAAAGTAAAAACAATATATTTTGGTAAATTCTACCTTCCTAAAGATTTTTGGATAATATTATAAAAAAGAAACTTATTGCTTCAATTAATACTTGCGTTTTATATTTGATGGTTGGGTATGTGTAGGATATTTTTTCAATTTAGAGCTATGGTCTGTAAACTGAGAGCTATTGTTTAGTTACTTGGTAATGGTCATATCCGACCCAATCGACCCAAATACTTGTGTAGTTGGTGGTATCTTGATCCTTTGGCATTTTTCAATTCTATCTCTACCTTTACATAGAGGTAGCGTCGTAATTTTAGTCCCGGCCAAGTACCTAAAATTTGGAATTCCCAAAAATTTTTCATGACTCAGTTCCTACAATTTCTTCTCACCCTAGTTCCTCGTATTTGCTCTCAGCCCTATTCGTGATGTTCAATAATCATGATTTTGTTTTTGAGTTTTTCTTTAACAAGTTACCAAAATCTGCTGAGCACCATTTCCTAATTTTTTATATGCATAAATATATTTATTTTTATCATAAAATACTAATCATAATAGAGTGTTATACATTAGAGAAAAGTAAAAACAATATATTTTGGTAAATTCTACCTTCCTAAAGATTTTTGGATAATATTATAAAAAAGAAACTTATTGCTTCAATTAATACTTGCGTTTTATATTCGATGGTTGGGTATGTGTAGGATATTTTTTCAATTGAGAGCTATAGTTTAGTTACTTGGTAATGGTCATATCCGACCCAATCGACCCAAATACTTGTGCAGTTGGTGGTATCTCGATACTTTGGCATTTTTTTTGTTCTATCTCTATCTTTACATAGAGGTAGGGTCTTAATTTTAGTCCCGACCAAGTTCGTAAAATTTGGATTTCCAAAAATTTTGTCATTACTCAATTCCTACCTTTTCTTCTCGCCCTAGTTCCTCGTATTTGCTCTCGGCCCTATTTGTGATGTTCAATAATCATGATTTTATTTTTGAGTTTTTCTTTAACTAGTTACCAAAATCTGCTAAGCACCATTTCCTAATTGTTTATATGCATAAATAATTTTATTTTTGCATAAAATACTAATCATAATAGAGTGTTATACATTAGAGAAAGTAAAAACGATATATTTTGCTAAATTCTACCTTCCTAAAGATTTTTTGATAATATTATAAAAAAGAAATTTATTGCTTCTATTAATACTTGCGTTTTATATTTGATGGTTGGGTATGTGTAGGATATTTTTTCCGTTGAGAGCTATGGTTTAGTTACTTGGTAATGGTCATATCCAACCCAATCGACCCAAATACTTGTATAGTTGGTGGTATCTCGATACTTTGGCATTTTGTTTATTCTATCTATATCTTTAAATAGAGGTAGGGTCTTAATTTTAGTCCCGACCAAGTTCTTAAAATTTGGAGTTCCTAAAATTTTGTCATTACTCAATTCCTACCTTTTCTTCTCGCCCTAGTTCCTCGTATTTGCTCTCGGCCCTATTTGTGATGTTCAATAATCATGATTTTATTTTTGAGTTTTTCTTTAACTAGTTACCAAAATCTGCTAAGCACCATTTCCTAATTTTTTATATGCATAAATAATTTTATTTTTGCATAAAATACTAATCATAATAGAGTGTTATACATTAGAGAAAGTAAAAACGATATATTTTGCTAAATTCTACCTTCCTAAAGATTTTTTGATAATATTATAAAAAGGAAACTTATTGCTTCAATTAATACTTGCGTTTTATATTTGATGGTTCGGTATGTGTAGGATATTTTTTCAAATGAGAGCTATGGTCTATAAACTGAGAGCTATGGTTTAGTTACTTGGTAATGGTCATATCCGACCCAATCGACCCAAATACTTGTGTAGTTGGTGGTATCTCGATACTTTGGCATTTTTTTATTCTATCTCTATCTTTACATAGAGGTAGGGTCTTAATTTTAGTCCCGACCAAGTTCCTAAAATTTAGAGTTCCCAAAATTTTGTCATGACTCAGTTCCTACAATTTCTTCTCGACCTAGTTCCTCGTATTTGTCCTCGGCCCTATTCGTGAAATTCAAAAATCATGATTTAGTTTTTGATTTTTTCTTTAACTAGTTAACAAAATCAACTGAGCACTATTTCCTAATTTTTTATATGCATAAATAATTTTATTTTGTCATAAAATACTAATCATAATAGAGTGTTATACATTAGAGAAAGTAAAAACAATATATTTTGGTAAATTCTACCTTCCTAAAGATTTTTGGATAATATTATAAAAAAGAAACTTATTGCTTCAATTAATACTTGCGTTTTATATTTGATGGTTGGGTATGTGTAGGATATTTTTTCAATTGAGAGCTATGGTTTGTAAACTGAGAGCTATGGTTTAGTTACTTGGTAATGGTCATACCCGACCTAATCGACCAAAATACATGTGTAGTTGGTGGTATCTCGATCCTTTGGAATTTTTCAATTCTATCTCTACCTTTACATAGAGGTAGCGTCGTAATTTTAGTTTCGGCCAAGTTCCTAAAACTTGGAGTTCCCAAAATTTTATCATGACTCAGTTCCTACAATTTCTTCTCGACCTAGTTCCTCGTATTTACCCTCGGCCCTATTCGTGAAATTCAAAAATTTTGATTTAGTTTTTGATTTTTTCCTTAACTAGTTACCAAAATCAACTGAGCACCATTTTCTAATTTTTTATATGCATAAATAATTTTATTTTGGCATAAAATACTAATCATAATAGAGTGTTCTACATTAGAGAAAGTAAAAACAATATATTTTTGTAAATTCTACCTTCCTAAAGATTTTTGGATAATATTATAAAAAAGAAACTTATTGCTTCAATTAATACTTGTGTTTTATATTGGATGGTTGGGTATGTGTAGGATATTTTTTCAATTGAGAGTTATGGTCGGTAAACTGAGAGCTATGGTTTAGTTACTTGGTATTGGTCATATCCGACATAATCGACCCAAATACTTGTCTAGTTGGTGGTATCTTGATACTTTTGCATTTTTTATTCTATCTCTATCTTTACATAGAGGTAGGGTCTTAATTTTAGTCCCGACCAAGTTCGTAAAATTTGGAGTTCCTAAAATTTTGTCATGACTCTATTCCTACCTTTTTCTCGCCTTAGTTCCTCGTATTTACTCTCGGCGCTATTCGTGATGTTGAATAATCATGATTTTGTTTTTGAGTTTTTCTTTAACTAGTTACCAAAATCAACTGAGCACCATTTTCTAATTTTTTATATGCATAAATAATTTTATTTTGGCATCTATACTAATCATAATAGAGTGTTCTACATTAGAGAAAGTAAAAACAATATATTTTTGTAAATTCTACCTTCCTGAAGATTTTTGGATAATATTATAAAAAAGAAACTTATTGCTTCAATTAATACTTGTGTTTTATATTGGATGGTTGGGTATGTGTAGGATATTTATTCAATTGAGAGCTTTGGTTTGTAAACTGAGAGCTATGGTTTAGTTATTTAGTAATGGTCATACCCGACCCAATCGACCAAAATACATGTGTAGTTGGTGGTATCTCGATCCATTGGCATTTTTCAATTCTACCTCTACCTTTACATAGAGGTAGCGTCGTAATTTTAGTTCCGGCCAAGTTCCTAAAACTTGGAGTTCCCAGAATTTTGTCATGATTCAGTTCCTACAATTTCTTCCCGACCTAGTTCCTCGTATTTACCCTTTGCCTTATTCGTGAAATTCAAAAATTATGATTTAGTTTTTGATTTTTTCCTTAACTAGTTACCAAAATCAACTGAGCACCATTTTCTAATTTTTTATATGCATAAATAATTTTATTTTGGCATAAAATACTAATCATAATAGAGTGTTCTACATTAGAGAAAGTAAAAACAATATATTTTTGTAAATTCTACCTTCCTAAAGATTTTTGGATAATATTATAAAAAAGAAACTTATTGCTTCAATTAATACTTGTGTTTTATATTGGATGGTTGGGTATGTGTAGGATATTTTTTCAATTGAGAGTTATGGTCGGTAAACTGAGAGCTATGGTTTAGTTACTTGGTATTGGTCATATCCGACATAATCGACCCAAATACTTGTCTAGTTGGTGGTATCTTGATACTTTTGCATTTTTTATTCTATCTCTATCTTTACATAGAGGTAGGGTCTTAATTTTAGTCCCGACCAAGTTCGTAAAATTTGGAGTTCCTAAAATTTTGTCATGACTCTATTCCTACCTTTTTCTCGCCTTAGTTCCTCGTATTTACTCTCGGCGCTATTCGTGATGTTGAATAATCATGATTTTGTTTTTGAGTTTTTCTTTAACTAGTTACCAAAATCAACCGAGCACCATTTTCTAATTTTTTATATGCATAAATAATTTTATTTTGGCATCTATACTAATCATAATAGAGTGTTCTACATTAGAGAAAGTAAAAACAATATATTTTTGTAAATTCTACCTTCCCGAAGATTTTTGGATAATATTATAAAAAAGAAACTTATTGCTTCAATTAATACTTGTGTTTTATATTGGATGGTTGGGTATGTGTAGGATATTTATTCAATTGAGAGCTTTGGTTTGTAAACTGAGAGCTATGGTTTAGTTATTTGGTAATGGTCATACCCGACCCAATCGACCAAAATACATGTGTAGTTGGTGGTATCTCGATCCATTGGCATTTTTCAATTCTACCTCTACCTTTACATAGAGGTAGCGTCGTAATTTTAGTTCCGGCCAAGTTCCTAAAACTTGGAGTTCCCAGAATTTTGTCATGATTCGGTTCCTACAATTTCTTCTCGACCTAGTTCCTCGTATTTACCCTCTTGCCTTATTCGTGAAATTCAAAAATTATGATTTAGTTTTTGATTTTTTCCTTAACTAGTTACCAAAATCAACTGAGCACCATTTTCTAATTTTTTATATGCATAAATAATTTTATTTTGGCATAAAATACTAATCATAATAGAGTGTTCTACATTAGAGAAAGTAAAAACAATATATTTTTGTAAATTCTACCTTCCTAAAGATTTTTGGATAATATTATAAAAAAGAAACTTATTGCTTCAATTAATACTTGTGTTTTATATTGGATGGTTGGGTATGTGTAGGATATTTTTTCAATTGAGAGTTATGGTCGGTAAACTGAGAGCTATGGTTTAGTTACTTGGTATTGGTCATATCCGACATAATCGACCCAAATACTTGTCTAGTTGGTGGTATCTTGATACTTTTGCATTTTTTATTCTATCTCTATCTTTACATAGAGGTAGGGTCTTAATTTTAGTCCCGACCAAGTTCGTAAAATTTGGAGTTCCTAAAATTTTGTCATGACTCTATTCCTACCTTTTTCTCGCCTTAGTTCCTCGTATTTACTCTCGGCGCTATTCGTGATGTTGAATAATCATGATTTTGTTTTTGAGTTTTTCTTTAACTAGTTACCAAAATCAACCGAGCACCATTTTCTAATTTTTTATATGCATAAATAATTTTATTTTGGCATCTATACTAATCATAATAGAGTGTTCTACATTAGAGAAAGTAAAAACAATATATTTTTGTAAATTCTACCTTCCCGAAGATTTTTGGATAATATTATAAAAAAGAAACTTATTGCTTCAATTAATACTTGTGTTTTATATTGGATGGTTGGGTATGTGTAGGATATTTATTCAATTGAGAGCTTTGGTTTGTAAACTGAGAGCTATGGTTTAGTTATTTGGTAATGGTCATACCCGACCCAATCGACCAAAATACATGTGTAGTTGGTGGTATCTCGATCCATTGGCATTTTTCAATTCTACCTCTACCTTTACATAGAGGTAGCGTCGTAATTTTAGTTCCGGCCAAGTTCCTAAAACTTGGAGTTCCAGAATTTTGTCATGATTCAGTTCCTACAATTTCTTCTCGACCTAGTTCCTCGTATTTACCCTCTGCCTTATTCGTGAAATTCAAAAATTATGATTTAGTTTTTGATTTTTTCCTTAACTAGTTACCAAAATCAACTGAGCACCATTTTCTAATTTTTTATATGCATAAATAATTTTATTTTGGCATAAAATACTAATCATAATAGAGTGTTCTACATTAGAGAAAGTAAAAACAATATATTTTTGTAAATTCTACCTTCCTAAAGATTTTTGGATAATATTATAAAAAAGAAACTTATTGCTTCAATTAATACTTGTGTTTTATATTGGATGGTTGGGTATGTGTAGGATATTTTTTCAATTGAGAGTTATGGTCGGTAAACTGAGAGCTATGGTTTAGTTACTTGGTATTGGTCATATCCGACATAATCGACCCAAATACTTGTCTAGTTGGTGGTATCTTGATACTTTTGCATTTTTTATTCTATCTCTATCTTTACATAGAGGTAGGGTCTTAATTTTAGTCCCGACCAAGTTCGTAAAATTTGGAGTTCCTAAAATTTTGTCATGACTCTATTCCTACCTTTTTCTCGCCTTAGTTCCTCGTATTTACTCTCGGCGCTATTCGTGATGTTGAATAATCATGATTTTGTTTTTGAGTTTTTCTTTAACTAGTTACCAAAATCAACCGAGCACCATTTTCTAATTTTTTATATGCATAAATAATTTTATTTTGGCATCTATACTAATCATAATAGAGTGTTCTACATTAGAGAAAGTAAAAACAATATATTTTTGTAAATTCTACCTTCCCGAAGATTTTTGGATAATATTATAAAAAAGAAACTTATTGCTTCAATTAATACTTGTGTTTTATATTGGATGGTTGGGTATGTGTAGGATATTTATTCAATTGAGAGCTTTGGTTTGTAAACTGAGAGCTATGGTTTAGTTATTTGGTAATGGTCATACCCGACCCAATCGACCAAAATACATGTGTAGTTGGTGGTATCTCGATCCATTGGCATTTTTCAATTCTACCTCTACCTTTACATAGAGGTAGCGTCGTAATTTTAGTTCCGGCCAAGTTCCTAAAACTTGGAGTTCCCAGAATTTTGTCATGATTCGGTTCCTACAATTTCTTCTCGACCTAGTTCCTCGTATTTACCCTCTCGCCTTATTCGTGAAATTCAAAAATTATGATTTAGTTTTTGATTTTTTTCCTTAACTAGTTACCAAAATCAACTGAGCACCATTTTCTAATTTTTTATATGCATAAATAATTTTATTTTGACATAAAATACTAATCATAATAGAGTGTTCTACATTAGAGAAAGTAAAAAAAATATATTTTTGTAAATTCTACCTTCCTAAAGATTTTTGGATAATATTATAAAAAAGAAACTTATTGCTTCAATTAATACTTGTGTTTTATATTGGATGGTTGGGTATGTGTAGGATATTTTTTCAATTGAGAGTTATGGTCGGTAAACTGAGAGCTATGGTTTAGTTACTTGGTAATGGTCATATCCGACATAATCGACCCAAATACTTGTCTAGTTGGTGGTATCTTGATACTTTGGCATTTTTTTTATTCTATCTCTATCTTTACATAGAGGTAGGGTCTTAATTTTAGTCCCGACCAAGTTCGTAAAATTTGGAGTTCCTAAAATTTTGTCATGACTCAATTCCTACCTTTTTTCTCGCCTTAGTTCCTCGTATTTACTCTCGGCGCTATTCGTGATGTTGAATTATCATGATTTTGTTTTTGAGTTTTTCTTTAACTAGTTACAAAAATTTGCTGAGTACCATTTCCTAATTTTTTATATGAATGAATAATTTTATTTAGGCATAAAATACTAATCATAAGAGAGTGTTATACGTCAAAGAAAGTAAAAACAATATATTTTTGTAAATTCTACCTTCCTAAAGATTTTTGGATAATATTATAAAAATGAAACTTATTTCTTCAATTAATACTTGTGTTTTATATTGGATGGTTGGGTATGTGTAGGATATTTTTTCAATTGAGAGCTATGGTTTGTAAACTGAGAGCTATGGTTTAGTTACTTGGTAATGGTCATTCCCGACCCAATCGACCAAAATACATGTGTAGTTGGTGGTATCTCGATCCTTTGGCATTTTTCAATTCTATCTATACCTTTACATAGAGGCAGCGTCGTAATTTAGTTCCGGCCAAGTTCCTAAATTTTGGAGTTCCCAAAATTTTGTCATGACTCAGTTCCTACAATTTCTTCTCGACCTAGTTCCTCGTATTTGTCCTCGGCCCTATTCGTGAAATTCAAAAATCATGATTTAGTTTTTGATTTTTTCTTTAACTAGTTAACAAAATCAACTGAGCACTATTTCCTAATTTTTTATATGCATAAATAATTTTATTTTGTCATAAAATACTAATCATAATAGAGTGTTATACATTAGAGAAAGTAAAAACAATATATTTTGGTAAATTCTACCTTCCTAAAGATTTTTGGATAATATTATAAAAAAGAAACTTATTGCTTCAATTAATACTTGCGTTTTATATTTGATGGTTGGGTATGTGTAGGATATTTTTTCAATTTAGAGCTATGGTCTGTAAACTGAGAACTATTGTTTAGTTACTTGGTAATGGTCATATCCGACCCAATCGACCCAAATACTTGTGTAGTTGGTGGTATCTTGATCCTTTGGCATTTTTCAATTCTATCTCTACCTTTACATAGAGGTAGCGTCGTAATTTTAGTCCCGGCCAAGTACCTAAAATTTGGAATATCCAAAAATTTTTCATGACTCAGTTCCTACAATTTCTTCTCACCCTAGTTCCTCGTATTTGCTCTCACCCTATTCGTGATGTTCAATAATCATGATTTTGTTTTTGAGTTTTTCTTTAACTAGTTACCAAAATCTGCCGAGCACCATTTCCTAATTTTTTATATGCATAAATATATTTATTTTGGCATAAAATACTAATCATAATAGAGTGTTATACATTAGAGAAAAGTAAAAACAATATATTTTGGTAAATTCTACCTTCCTAAAGATTTTTGGATAATATTATAAAAAAGAAACTTATTGCTTCAATTAATACTTGCGTTTTATATTCGATGGTTGGGTATGTGTAGGATATTTTTTCAATTGAGAGCTATAGTTTAGTTACTTGGTAATGGTCATATCCGACCCAATCGACCCAAATACTTGTGTAGTTGGTGGTATCTCGATACTTTGGCATTTTTTTTGTTCTATCTCTATCTTTACAAAGAGGTAGGGTCTTAATTTTAGTCCCGACCAAGTTCGTAAAATTTGGATTTCCAAAAATTTTGTCATTACTCAATTCCTACCTTTTCTTCTCGCCCTAGTTCCTCGTATTTGCTCTCGGCCCTATTTGTGATGTTCAATAATCATGATTTTATTTTTGAGTTTTTCTTTAACTAGTTACCAAAATCTGCTAAGCACCATTTCCTAATTGTTTATATGCATAAATAATTTTATTTTTGCATAAAATACTAATCATAATAGAGTGTTATACATTAGAAAAAGTAAAAACGATATATTTTGCTAAATTCTACCTTCTTAAAGATTTTTTGATAATATTATAAAAAAGAAATTTATTGCTTCAATTAATACTTCCGTTTTATATTTGATGGTTGGGTATGTGTAGGATATTTTTTCGGTTGAGAGCTATGGTTTAGTTACTTGGTAATGGTCATATCCAACCCAATCGACCCAAATACTTGTATAGTTGGTGGTATCTCGATACTTTGGCATTTTGTTTATTCTATCTCTATCTTTATATAGAGGTAGGGTCTTAATTTTAGTCCCGACCAAGTTCTTAAAATTTGGAGTTCCTAAAATTTTGTCATTACTGAATTCCTACCTTTTCTTCTCGCCCTAGTTCCTCGTATTTGCTCTCGGCCCTATTTGTGATGTTCAATAATCATGATTTTATTTTTGAGTTTTTCTTTAACTAGTTACCAAAATCTGCTAAGCACCATTTCCTAATTTTTTATATGCATAAATAATTTTATTTTTGCATAAAATACTAATCATAATAGAGTGTTATACATTAGAGAAAGTAAAAACGATATATTTTGCTAAATTCTACCTTCCTAAAGATTTTTTGATAATATTATAAAAAAGAAACTTATTGCTTCAATTAATACTTGCGTTTTATATTTGATGGTTCGGTATGTGTAGGATATTTTTTCAAATGAGAGCTATGGTCTATAAACTGAGAGCTATGGTTTAGTTACTTGGTAATGGTCATATCCGACCCAATCGACCAAAATACATGTGTAGTTGGTGGTATCTCGATCCATTGGCATTTTTCAATTCTACCTCTACCTTTACATAGAGGTAGCGTCGTAATTTTAGTTCCGGCCAAGTTCCTAAAACTTGGAGTTCCCAGAATTTTGTCATGATTCAGTTCCTACAATTTCTTCTCGACCTAGTTCCTCGTATTTACCCTCTGCCTTATTCGTGAAATTCAAAAATTATGATTTAGTTTTTGATTTTTTCCTTAACTAGTTACCAAAATCAACTGAGCACCATTTTCTAATTTTTTATATGCATAAATAATTTTATTTTGACATAAAATACTAATCATAATAGAGTGTTCTACATTAGAGAAAGTAAAAAAAAATATATTTTTGTAAATTCTACCTTCCTAAAGATTTTTGGATAATATTATAAAAAAGAAACTTATTGCTTCAATTAATACTTGTGTTTTATATTGGATGGTTGGGTATGTGTAGGATATTTTTTCAATTGAGAGTTATGGTCGGTAAACCGAGAGCTATGGTTTAGTTACTTGGTAATGGTCATATCCGACATAATCGACCCAAATACTTGTCTAGTTGGTGGTATCTTGATACTTTGGCATTTTTTTTATTCTATCTCTATCTTTACATAGAGGTAGGGTCTTAATTTTAGTCCCGACCAAGTTCGTAAAATTTGGAGTTCCTAAAATTTTGTCATGACTCAATTCCTACCTTTTATCTCGCCTTAGTTCCTCGTATTTACTCTCGGCGCTATTCGTGATGTTGAATTATCATGATTTTGTTTTTGAGTTTTTCTTTAACTAGTTACAAAAATTTGCTGAGTACCATTTCCTAATTTTTTATATGAATGAATAATTTTATTTAGGCATAAAATACTAATCATAAGAGAGTGTTATACGTCAAAGAAAGTAAAAACAATATATTTTTGTAAATTCTACCTTCCTAAAGATTTTTGGATAATATTATAAAAATGAAACTTATTTCTTCAATTAATACTTGTGTTTTATATTGGATGGTTGGGTATGTGTAGGATATTTTTTCAATTGAGAGCTATGGTTTGTAAACCGAGAGCTATGGTTTAGTTACTTGGTAATGGTCATTCCCGACCCAATCGACCAAAATACATGTGTAGTTGGTGGTATCTCGATCCTTTGGCATTTTTCAATTCTATCTATACCTTTACATAGAGGCAGCGTCGTAATTTAGTTCCGGCCAAGTTCCTAAATTTTGGAGTTCCCAAAATTTTGTCATGACTCGCTCCTACAATTTCTTCTCGACCTAGTTCCTCGTATTTGTCCTCGGCCCTATTCGTGAAATTCAAAAATCATGATTTAGTTTTTGATTTTTTCTTTAACTAGTTAACAAAATCAACTCGAGCACTATTTCCTAATTTTTTATATGCATAAATAATTTTATTTTGTCATAAAATACTAATCATAATAGAGTGTTATACATTAGAGAAAGTAAAAACAATATATTTTGGTAAATTCTACCTTCCTAAAGATTTTTGGATAATATTATAAAAAAGAAACTTATTGCTTCAATTAATACTTGCGTTTTATATTTGATGGTTGGGTATGTGTAGGATATTTTTTCAATTTAGAGCTATGGTCTGTAAACTGAGAACTATTGTTTAGTTACTTGGTAATGGTCATATCCGACCCAATCGACCCAAATACTTGTGTAGTTGGTGGTATCTTGATCCTTTGGCATTTTTCAATTCTATCTCTACCTTTACATAGAGGTAGCGTCGTAATTTTAGTCCCGGCCAAGTACCTAAAATTTGGAATATCCAAAAATTTTTCATGACTCAGTTCCTACAATTTCTTCTCACCCTAGTTCCTCGTATTTGCTCTCACTCTATTCGTGATGTTCAATAATCATGATTTTGTTTTTGAGTTTTTCTTTAACTAGTTACCAAAATCTGCTGAGCACCATTTCCTAATTTTTTATATGCATAAATATATTTATTTTGGCATAAAATACTAATCATAATAGAGTGTTATACATTAGAGAAAAGTAAAAACAATATATTTTGGTAAATTCTACCTTCCTAAAGATTTTTGGATAATATTATAAAAAAGAAACTTATTGCTTCAATTAATACTTGCGTTTTATATTCGATGGTTGGGTATGTGTAGGATATTTTTTCAATTGAGAGCTATAGTTTAGTTACTTGGTAATGGTCATATCCGACCCAATCGACCCAAATACTTGTGTAGTTGGTGGTATCTCGATACTTTGGCATTTTTTTTGTTCTATCTCTATCTTTACAAAGAGGTAGGGTCTTAATTTTAGTCCCGACCAAGTTCGTAAAATTTGGATTTCCAAAAATTTTGTCATTACTCAATTCCTACCTTTTCTTCTCGCCCTAGTTCCTCGTATTTGCTCTCGGCCCTATTTGTGATGTTCAATAATCATGATTTTATTTTTGAGTTTTTCTTTAACTAGTTACCAAAATCTGCTAAGCACCATTTCCTAATTGTTTATATGCATAAATAATTTTATTTTTGCATAAAATACTAATCATAATAGAGTGTTATACATTAGAAAAAGTAAAAACGATATATTTTGCTAAATTCTACCTTCTTAAAGATTTTTTGATAATATTATAAAAAAGAAATTTATTGCTTCAATTAATACTTCCGTTTTATATTTGATGGTTGGGTATGTGTAGGATATTTTTTCGTTGAGAGCTATGGTTTAGTTACTTGGTAATGGTCATATCCAACCCAATCGACCCAAATACTTGTATAGTTGGTGGTATCTCGATACTTTGGCATTTTGTTTATTCTATCTCTATCTTTATATAGAGGTAGGGTCTTAATTTTAGTCCCGACCAAGTTCTTAAAATTTGGAGTTCCTAAAATTTTGTCATTACCGAATTCCTACCTTTTCTTCTCGCCCTAGTTCCTCGTATTTGCTCTCGGCCCTATTTGTGATGTTCAATAATCATGATTTTATTTTTGAGTTTTTCTTTAACTAGTTACCAAAATCTGCTAAGCACCATTTCCTAATTTTTTATATGCATAAATAATTTTATTTTTGCATAAAATACTAATCATAATAGAGTGTTATACATTAGAGAAAGTAAAAACGATATATTTTGCTAAATTCTACCTTCCTAAAGATTTTTTGATAATATTATAAAAAAGAAACTTATTGCTTCAATTAATACTTGCGTTTTATATTTGATGGTTCGGTATGTGTAGGATATTTTTTCAAATGAGAGCTATGGTCTATAAACCGAGAGCTATGGTTTAGTTACTTGGTAATGGTCATATCCGACCCAATCGACCCAAATACTTGTGTAGTTGGTGGTATCTCGATACTTTGGCATTTTTTTATTCTATCTCTATCTTTACATAGAGGTAGGGTCTTAATTTTAGTCCCGACCAAGTTCGTAAAATTTGGAGTTCCTAAAATATTGACATTACTCAATTCCTACCTTTTCTTCTCGCCCTAGTTCCTCGTATTTACTCTCGGCCCTATTCGTGATGTTCAATAATCATGATTTTGTTTTTGACTTTTTCTTTAACTAGTTACCAAAATCCGCTAAGCACCATTTCCTAATTTTTTATATGCATAAATAATTTTATTTTTGCATAAAATACTAATCATAATAGAGTGTTATACATTAGAGAAAGTAAAAACGATATATTTTGCTACATTCCACCTTCCTAAAGATTTTTCGATAATATTATAAAAAAGGAAATTTATTGCTTCAATTAATACTTGCGTTTTATATTTGATGGTTGGGTATGTGTAGGATATTTTTTCAGTTGAGAGCTATGGTTTAGTTACTTGGTAATGGTCATATCCAACCCAATCGACCCAAATACTTGTGTAGTTGGTGGTATTTCGATACTTTGGCATTTTTTTTATTCTATCTCTATCTTTATATAGAGGTAGGGTCTTAATTTTAGTCCCGACCAAGTTCGTAAAATTTGGAGTTCCTAAAATATTGTCATTACTCAATTCCTACCTTTTCTTCTCGCCACTAGTTCCTCATATTTGCTCTCGGCCCTATTCGTGATGTTCAATAATCATGATTTTGTTTTTGAGTTTTTATTTAACTAGTTACAAAAATCTGCTGAGCACCATTTCCTAATTTTTTATATGCATAAATAATTTTACTTTGGCATAAAATACTAATCATAATAGAGTGTTATACATTAGAGAAAGTAAAAACGATATATTTTGCTAAATTCTACCTTCCTAAAGATTTTTTGATAATATTATAAAAAAGAAACTTATTGCTTCAATTAATACTTGCGTTTTATATTTGATGGTTCGGTATGTGTAGGATATTTTTTCAAATGAGAGCTATGGTCTATAAACTGAGAGCTATGGTTTAGTTACTTGGTAATGGTCATATCCGACCCAATCGACCAAAATACATGTGTAGTTGGTGGTATCTCGATCCATTGGCATTTTTCAATTCTACCTCTACCTTTACATAGAGGTAGCGTCGTAATTTTAGTTCCGGCCAAGTTCCTAAAACTTGGAGTTCCCGAAATTTTGTCATGATTCAGTTCCTACAATTTCTTCTCGACCTAGTTCCTCGTATTTACCCTCTCGCCTTATTCGTGAAATTCAAAAATTATGATTTAGTTTTTGATTTTTTTCCTTAACTAGTTACCAAAATCAACCGAGCACCATTTTCTAATTTTTTATATGCATAAATAATTTTATTTTGACATAAAATACTAATCATAATAGAGTGTTCTACATTAGAGAAAGTAAAAAAAATATATTTTTGTAAATTCTACCTTCCTAAAGATTTTTGGATAATATTATAAAAAAGAAACTTATTGCTTCAATTAATACTTGTGTTTTATATTGGATGGTTGGGTATGTGTAGGATATTTTTTCAATTGAGAGTTATGGTCGGTAAACCGAGAGCTATGGTTTAGTTACTTGGTAATGGTCATATCCGACATAATCGACCCAAATACTTGTCTAGTTGGTGGTATCTTGATACTTTGGCATTTTTTTTATTCTATCTCTATCTTTACATAGAGGTAGGGTCTTAATTTTAGTCCCGACCAAGTTCGTAAAATTTGGAGTTCCTAAAATTTTGTCATGACTCAATTCCTACCTTTTATCTCGCCTTAGTTCCTCGTATTTACTCTCGGCGCTATTCGTGATGTTGAATTATCATGATTTTGTTTTTGAGTTTTTCTTTAACTAGTTACAAAAATTTGCTGAGTACCATTTCCTAATTTTTTATATGAATGAATAATTTTATTTAGGCATAAAATACTAATCATAAGAGAGTGTTATACGTCAAAGAAAGTAAAAACAATATATTTTTGTAAATTCTACCTTCCTAAAGATTTTTGGATAATATTATAAAAATGAAACTTATTTCTTCAATTAATACTTGTGTTTTATATTGGATGGTTGGATATGTGTAGGATATTTTTTCAATTGAGAGCTATGGTTTGTAAACCGAGAGCTATGGTTTAGTTACTTGGTAATGGTCATTCCCGACCCAATCGACCAAAATACATGTGTAGTTGGTGGTATCTCGATCCTTTGGCATTTTTCAATTCTATCTATACCTTTACATAGAGGCAGCGTCGTAATTTAGTTCCGGCCAAGTTCCTAAATTTTGGAGTTCCCAAAATTTTGTCATGACTCAGTTCCTACAATTTCTTCTCGACCTAGTTCCTCGTATTTGTCCTCGGCCCTATTCGTGAAATTCAAAAATCATGATTTAGTTTTTGATTTTTTCTTTAACTAGTTAACAAAATCAACTGAGCACTATTTCCTAATTTTTTATATGCATAAATAATTTTATTTTGTCATAAAATACTAATCATAATAGAGTGTTATACATTAGAGAAAGTAAAAACAATATATTTTGGTAAATTCTACCTTCCTAAAGATTTTTGGATAATATTATAAAAAAGAAACTTATTGCTTCAATTAATACTTGCGTTTTATATTTGATGGTTGGGTATGTGTAGGATATTTTTTCAATTTAGAGCTATGGTCTGTAAACTGAGAACTATTGTTTAGTTACTTGGTAATGGTCATATCCGACCCAATCGACCCAAATACTTGTGTAGTTGGTGGTATCTTGATCCTTTGGCATTTTTCAATTCTATCTCTACCTTTACATAGAGGTAGCGTCGTAATTTTAGTCCCGCCAAGTACCTAAAATTTGGAATATCCAAAAATTTTTCATGACTCGCTCCTACAATTTCTTCTCACCCTAGTTCCTCGTATTTGCTCTCACCTATTCGTGATGTTCAATAATCATGATTTTGTTTTTGAGTTTTTCTTTAACTAGTTACCAAAATCCGCCGAGCACCATTTCCTAATTTTTTATATGCATAAATATATTTATTTTGGCATAAAATACTAATCATAATAGAGTGTTATACATTAGAGAAAAGTAAAAACAATATATTTTGGTAAATTCTACCTTCCTAAAGATTTTTGGATAATATTATAAAAAAGAAACTTATTGCTTCAATTAATACTTGCGTTTTATATTCGATGGTTGGGTATGTGTAGGATATTTTTTCAATTGAGAGCTATAGTTTAGTTACTTGGTAATGGTCATATCCGACCCAATCGACCCAAATACTTGTGTAGTTGGTGGTATCTCGATACTTTGGCATTTTTTTTGTTCTATCTCTATCTTTACAAAGAGGTAGGGTCTTAATTTTAGTCCCGACCAAGTTCGTAAAATTTGGATTTCCAAAAATTTTGTCATTACTCAATTCCTACCTTTTCTTCTCGCCCTAGTTCCTCGTATTTGCTCTCGGCCCTATTTGTGATGTTCAATAATCATGATTTTATTTTTGAGTTTTTCTTTAACTAGTTACCAAAATCTGCTAAGCACCATTTCCTAATTGTTTATATGCATAAATAATTTTATTTTTGCATAAAATACTAATCATAATAGAGTGTTATACATTAGAAAAAGTAAAAACGATATATTTTGCTAAATTCTACCTTCTTAAAGATTTTTTGATAATATTATAAAAAAGAAATTTATTGCTTCAATTAATACTTCCGTTTTATATTTGATGGTTGGGTATGTGTAGGATATTTTTTCAGTTGAGAGCTATGGTTTAGTTACTTGGTAATGGTCATATCCAACCCAATCGACCCAAATACTTGTATAGTTGGTGGTATCTCGATACTTTGGCATTTTGTTTATTCTATCTCTATCTTTATATAGAGGTAGGGTCTTAATTTTAGTCCCGACCAAGTTCTTAAAATTTGGAGTTCCTAAAATTTTGTCATTACCGAATTCCTACCTTTTCTTCTCGCCCTAGTTCCTCGTATTTGCTCTCGGCCCTATTTGTGATGTTCAATAATCATGATTTTATTTTTGAGTTTTTCTTTAACTAGTTACCAAAATCTGCTAAGCACCATTTCCTAATTTTTTATATGCATAAATAATTTTATTTTTGCATAAAATACTAATCATAATAGAGTGTTATACATTAGAGAAAGTAAAAACGATATATTTTGCTAAATTCTACCTTCCTAAAGATTTTTTGATAATATTATAAAAAAGAAACTTATTGCTTCAATTAATACTTGCGTTTTATATTTGATGGTTCGGTATGTGTAGGATATTTTTTCAAATGAGAGCTATGGTCTATAAACTGAGAGCTATGGTTTAGTTACTTGGTAATGGTCATATCCGACCCAATCGACCCAAATACTTGTGTAGTTGGTGGTATCTCGATACTTTGGCATTTTTTTATTCTATCTCTATCTTTACATAGAGGTAGGGTCTTAATTTTAGTCCCGACCAAGTTCGTAAAATTTGGAGTTCCTAAAATATTGACATTACTCAATTCCTACCTTTTCTTCTCGCCCTAGTTCCTCGTATTTACTCTCGGCCCTATTCGTGATGTTCAATAATCATGATTTTGTTTTTGACTTTTTCTTTAACTAGTTACCAAAATCTGCTAAGCACCATTTCCTAATTTTTTATATGCATAAATAATTTTATTTTTGCATAAAATACTAATCATAATAGAGTGTTATACATTAGAGAAAGTAAAAACGATATATTTTGCTACATTCCACCTTCCTAAAGATTTTTCGATAATATTATAAAAAAGGAAATTTATTGCTTCAATTAATACTTGCGTTTTATATTTGATGGTTGGGTATGTGTAGGATATTTTTTCAGTTGAGAGCTATGGTTTAGTTACTTGGTAATGGTCATATCCAACCCAATCGACCCAAATACTTGTGTAGTTGGTGGTATTTCGATACTTTGGCATTTTTTTTATTCTATCTCTATCTTTATATAGAGGTAGGGTCTTAATTTTAGTCCCGACCAAGTTCGTAAAATTTGGAGTTCCTAAAATATTGTCATTACTCAATTCCTACCTTTTCTTCTCGCCCTAGTTCCTCATATTTGCTCTCGGCCCTATTCGTGATGTTCAATAATCATGATTTTGTTTTTGAGTTTTTATTTAACTAGTTACAAAAATCTGCTGAGCACCATTTCCTAATTTTTTATATGCATAAATAATTTTACTTTGGCATAAAATACTAATCATAATAGAGTGTTATACATTAGAGAAAGTAAAAACAATATATTTTGGTAAATTCTACCATCCTAAAGATTTTTGGATAATATTATAAAAAAGAAACTTATTGCTTCTATTAATACTTGCGTTTTATATTTGATGGTTGGGTATGTGTAGGATATTTTTTCAATTGAAAGGTATGGTCTGTAAACTGAGAGCTATGGTTTAGTTACTTGGTAATGGTCATATCCGACCCAATCGACCCAAATACTTATGTAGTTGGTGGTATCTCGATACTTTGACAATTTTTTGTTCTATCTCTATCTTTACATAGAGGTAGGGTCTTAATTTTACTCCCGACCAAGTTCGTAAAATTTGGAGTTCCTAAAATATTGTCATTACTCAATTCCTACCTTTTCTTCTCGCCCTAGTTCCTCATATTTGCTCTCGGCCCTATTCGTGATGTTCAATAATCATGATTTTTTTTTTGACTTTTTCTTTAACTAGTTACCAAAATCTGCTAAGCACCATTTTCTAATTTTTTATATGCATAAATAATTTTATTTTTGCATAAAATACTAATCATAATAGAGTGTTATACATTAGAGAAAGTAAAAACGATATATTTTGCTAAATTCCACCTTCCTAAAGATTTTTCGATAATATTATAAAAAAGGAAATTTATTGCTTCAATTAATACATGCGTTTTATATTTGATGGTTGGGTATGTGTAGGATATTTTTTCAGTTGAGAGCTATGGTTTAGTTACTTGGTAATGGTCATATCCAACCCAATCGACCCAAATACTTGTGTAGTTGGTGGTATCTCGATACTTTGGCATTTTTTTTATTCTATCTCTATCTTTATATAGAGGTAGGGTCTTAATTTTAGTCCCGACCAAGTTCGTAAAATTTGGAGTTCCTAAAATATTGTCATTACTCAATTCCTACCTTTTCTTCTCGCCCTAGTTCCTCATATTTGCTCTCGGCCCTATTCGTGATGTTCAATAATCATGATTTTGTTTTTGAGTTTTTATTTAACTAGTTACAAAAATCTGCTGAGCACCATTTCTTAATTTTTTATATGCATAAATAATTTTACTTTGGCATAAAATACTAATCATAATAGAGTGTTATAGATTAGAGAAAGTAAAAACAATATATTTTGGTAAATTCTACCATCCTAAAGATTTTTGGATAATATTATAAAAAAGAAACTTATTGCTTCTATTAATACTTGCGTTTTATATTTGATGGTTGGGTATGTGTAGGATATTTTTTCAATTGAAAGGTATGGTCTGTAAACTGAGAGCTATGGTTTAGTTACTTGGTAATGGTCATATCCGACCCAATCGACCCAAATACTTATGTAGTTGGTGGTATCTCGATACTTTGACATTTTTTTGTTCTATCTCTATCTTTACATAGAGGTAGGGTCTTAATTTTACTCCCGACCAAGTTCGTAAAATTTGGAGTTCCTAAAATATTGTCATTACTCAATTCCTACCTTTTCTTCTCGCCCTAGTTCCTCATATTTACTCTCGGCCCTATTCGTGATGTTCAATAATCATGATTTTTTTTTTGACTTTTTCTTTAACTAGTTACCAAAATCTGCTAAGCACCATTTTCTAATTTTTTATATGCATAAATAATTTTATTTTTGCATAAAATACTAATCATAATAGAGTGTTATACATTAGAGAAAGTAAAAACGATATATTTTTCTAAATTCCACCTTCCTAAAGATTTTTGGATAATATTATAAAAAAGGAAATTTATTGCTTCAATTAATACTTGCGTTTTATATTTGATGGTTGGGTATGTGTAGGATATTTTTTCAATTGAAAGCTATGGTCTGTAAACTGAGAGCTATAGTTTAGTTACTTGGTAATGGTCATATCCGACCCAATCGACCCAAATACTTGTGTAGTTGGTGGTATCTCGATTGGAATTTTTTATTCTATCTCTATCTTTACATAGAGGTAGGGTCTTAATTTTAGTCCCGACCAAGTTCGTAAAATTTGGAGTTCCTAAAATATTGTCATTACTCAATTCCTACCTTTTCTTCTCGCCCTAGTTCCTCGTATTTACTCTCGGCCCTATTCGTGATGTTCAATAATCATGATTTTTTTTTTGACTTTTTCTTTAACTAGTTACCAAAATCTGCTAAGCACCATTTTCTAATTTTTTATATGCATAAATAATTTTATTTTTGCATAAAATACTAATCATAATAGAGTGTTATACATTAGAGAAAGTAAAAATGATATATTTCGGTAAATTCTACCTTCCTAAAGATTTTTTGATAATATTATAAAAAAGAAATTTATTGTTTCAATTAATACTTGCCTTTTATATTTGATGGTTGGGTATGTGTAGGATATTTTTTCAATTGAGAGCTATGGTTTAGTTACTTGGTAATGGTCATATCCAACCCAATCGACCCAAATACTTTTGTAGTTGGTGGTATCTCGATACTTTGGCATTTTTTTTATTTTATCTCTATCTTTATATAGAGGTAGGGTCTTAATTTTAGTCCCGACCAAGTTCGTAAAATTTGGAGTTCCTAAAATTTTGTCATTACTCAATTCCTACCTTTTCTTCTCGCCCTAGTTCCTCGTATTTGCTCTCGGCCCTATTCGTGATGTTCAATAATCATGATTTTGTTTTTGAGTTTTTCTTTAACTAGTTACCTAAATCTGCTAAGCACCATTTCCTAATTTTTTATATGCATAAATAATTTTATTTTTGCATAAAATACTAATCATAATAGAGTGTTATACATTAGAGAAAGTAAAAACTATATATTTTGCTAAATTCTACCTTCCTAAAGATTTTTTGATAATATTATAAAAAAGAAACTTATTGCTTCAATTAATACTTGCGTTTTATATTTGATGGTTGGGTATGTGTAGGATATTTTTTCAATTGAGAGTTATGGTCTATAAACTGAGAGCTATGGTTTAGTTACATGGTAATGGTCATATCCGACCCAATCGACCCAAATACTTGTGTAGTTGGTGGTATCTCGATACTTTGGCATTTTTTTTATTCTATCTCTATCTTTACATAGAGGTAGGGTCTTAATTTTAGTCCCGACCAAGTTCGTAAAATTTGGATTTCCAAAATTTTTTTCATTACTCAATTCCTACCTTTTCTTCTCGCCCTAGTTCTTCGTATTTGCTCTCGGCCCTATTTGTGATGTTCAATAATCATGATTTTATTTTTGAGTTTTTCTTTAACTAGTTACCAAAATCTGTTAAGCACCATTTCCTAATTTTTTATATGCATAAATAATTTTATTTTTGCATAAAATACTAATCATAATAGAGTGTTATACATTAAAGAAAGTAAAAACGATATATTTTGCTAAATTCTACCTTCCTAAAGATTTTTTGATAATATTATAAAAAAGAAACTTATTGCTTCAATTAATACTTGCGTTTTATATTTGATGGTTGGGTATGTGTAGGATATTTTTTCAGTTGAGAGCTATGGTTTAGTTACTTGGTAATGGTCATATCCAACCCAATCGACCCAAATACTTGTGTAGTTGGTGGTATCTCGATAGTTTAGCATTTTTTTTATTCTATCTCTATCTTTATATAGAGGTAGGGTCTTAATTTTAGACCCGACCAAGTTCGTAAAATTTGGAGTTCCTAAAATTTTGTCATTACTTAATTCCTACCTTTTCTTCTCGCCCTAGTTCCTCATATTTGCTCTCGGCCCTATTCGTGATGTTCAATAATCATGATTTTGTTTTTGAGTTTTTCTTTAACTAGTTACCAAAATCTGCTGAGCACCATTTCCTAATTTTTTATATGCATAAATAATTTTACTTTGGCATAAAATACTAATCATAATAGAGTGTTATACATTAGAGAAAGTAAAAACAATATATTTTGGTAAATTCTACCTTCCTAAAGATTTTTGGATAATATTATAAAAAAGAAACTTATTGCTTCAATTAATACTTGTGTTTTATATTTGATGGTTGGGTATATGTAGGATATTTTTTCAATTGAGAGCTATGATTTGTAAACTGTGAGCTATGGTTTAGTTACATGGTAATGGTCATATCCGACCCAATCGACCCAAATACTTGTGTAGTTTGTGGTATCTCGATACTTTGGCATTTCTATCTCTATCTTTACATAGAGGTAGGGTCTTAATTTTAATCCCGACCAAGTTCGTAAAATTTGGAGTTCCTAAAATATTGTTATTACTCAATTCCTACCTTTTCTTCTCGCCCTAGTTCCTCGTATTTACTCTCGGCCCTATTCGTGATGTTCAATAATCATGATTTTTTTTTTGACTTTTTCTTTAACTAGTTACCAAAATCGCTAAGCACCATTTTCTAATTTTTTATATGCATAAATAATTTTATTTTTGCATAAAATACTAATCATAATAGAGTGTTATACATTAGAGAAAGTTAAAACGATATATTTTGGTAAATTCTAACTTCCTAAAGATTTTTTGATAATATTATAAAAAAGAAACTTATTGTTTCAATTAATACTTGCGTTTTGTATTTGATGGTTGGGTATGTGTAGGATATTTTTTCGATTGAGAGCTATGGTTTAGTTACTTGGTAATGAACATATCCAACCCAATCGACCCAAATACTTGTGTAGTTGGTGGTATCTCGATAGTTTAGCATTTTTTTTTATTCTATCTCTATCTTTACATAGAGGTAGGGTCTTAATTTTAATCCCGACCAAGTTCATAAAATTTGGAGATCCTAAAATTTTGTTATTACTAAATTTCTACCTTTTCTTCTCGCCCTAATTCCTTGTATGTGCTCTCGGCCCTATTCGTGATGTTGAATAATCATGATTTTGTTTTTGAGTTTTTCTTTAACTAGTTACCAAAATCTGCTAAGCACTATTTCCTAATTTTTTATATGCATAATTAATTTTATTTTGGCATAAAATACTAATCATAATAGAGTGTTATACATTAGAGAAAGTAAAAACAATATATTTTGGTAAATTCTACCTTCCTATAGATTTTTGGATCATATTATAAAAAAGAAACTTCTTGCTTCAATTAATACTTCGTTTTACATTTGATGGTTGGGTATGTGTAGGATATTTTTTCAACCGAGAGCTATGGTTTGTAACCGAGAGCTATGGTTTAGTTACTTGGTAATGGTCATATCCGACCCAATCGACCCAAATACTTGTGTAGTTGGTGGTATCTCGATACTTTGGCATTTTTTTATTCTATCTCTATCTTTACATAGAGGTAGGGTCTTAATTTTAGTCCCGACCAAGTTCGTAAAATTTGGAGTTCCTACAATTTTGTCATTACCCAATTCCTACCTTTTCTTCTCGCCCCGCTTCGTCATATTTGCTCTCGGCCCTTTTCGTGATGTTCAACAATCATGATTTAGTTTTTGATTTTTTCTTTAACTAGTTACCAAAATCAACTCGAGCACCATTTCCTAATTTTTTATATGAATTAGTAATTTTATTTTGGCATAAAATACTAATTATAATAGAGTGTTATACATTAGAGAAAGTAAAAACAATATATTTTGGTAAATTCTACCTTCCCCGAAGATTTTTGGATAATATTATAAAAAAGAAACTTATTGCTTCAATTAATACTTGTGTTTTATATTTGATGGTTGGGTATATGTAGGATATTTTTTCAATTGAGAGCTATGATTTGTAAACTATGAGCTATGGTTTAGTTACATGGTAATGGTCATATCCGACCCAATCGACCCAAATACTTGTGTAGTTGGTGGTATCTCGATACTTTGGCATTTTTTTTATTCTATCTCTATCTTTACATAGAGGTAGGGTCTTAATTTTAGTCCCGACCAAGTTCGTAAAATTTGGATTTCCAAAATTTTTGTCATTACTCAATTCCTACCTTTTCTTCTCGCCCTAGTTCCTCGTATTTGCGCTCGGCCCTATTTGTGATGTTCAATAATCATGATTTTATTTTTGAGTTTTTCTTTAACTAGTTACCAAAATCTGCTAAGCACCATTTCCTAATTTTTTATATGCATAAATAATTTTATTTTTGCATAAAATACTAATCATAATAGAGTGTTATACATTAGAGAAAGTAAACACGATATATTTTGCTAAATTCTACCTTCCTAAAGATTTTTTGATAATATTATAAAAAAGAAACTTATTGCTTCAATTAATACTTGCGTTTTATATTTGATGGTTGGGTATGTGTAGGATATTTTTTCAGTTGAGAGCTATGGTTTAGTTACTTGGTAATGGTCATATCCAACCCAATCGACCCAAATACTTGTGCGCTTGGTGGTATCTCGATACTTTAGCATTTTTTTTATTCTATCTCTATCTTTATATAGAGGTAGGGTCTTAATTTTAGTCCCGACCAAGTTCGTAAAATTTGGAGTTCCTAAAATTTTGTCATTACTCAATTCCTACCTTTTCTTCTCGCCCTAGTTCCTCATATTTGCTCTCGGCCCTATTCGTGATGTTCAATAATCATGATTTTGTTTTTGAGTTTTTCTTTAACTATTTACCAAAATCTGCTAAGCACCATTTCCTAATTTTTTATATGCATAAATAATTTTACATTGGCAAAAAATACTAATCATAATAGAGTGTTATACATTAGAGAAAGTAAAAACAATATATTTTGGTAAATTCTACCTTCCTATAGATTTTTGGATCATATTATAAAAAAGAAACTTCTTGCTTCAATTAATACTTCGTTTTACATTTGATGGTTGGGTATGTGTAGGATATTTTTTCAACCGAGAGCTATGGTTTGTAAACTGAGAGCTATGGTTTAGTTACTTGGTAATGGTCATATCCGACCCAATCGACCCAAATACTTGTGTAGTTGGTGGTATCTCGATAGTTTAGCATTTTTTTTTATTCTATCTCTATCTTTACATAGAGGTAGGGTCTTAATTTTAATCCCGACCAAGTTCATAAAATTTGGAGATCCTAAAATTTTGTTATTACTAAATTTCTACCTTTTCTTCTCGCCCTAATTCCTCGTATGTGCTCTCGGCCCTATTCGTGATGTTGAATAATCATGATTTTGTTTTTGAGTTTTTCTTTAACTAGTTACCAAAATCTGCTGAGCACTATTTCCTAATTTTTTATATGCATAATTAATTTTATTTTGGCATAAAATACTAATCATAATAGAGTGTTATACATTAGAGAAAGTAAAAACAATATATTTTGGTAAATTCTACCTTCCTATAGATTTTTGGATCATATTATAAAAAAGAAACTTCTTGCTTCAATTAATACTTCTGTTTTACATTTGATGGTTGGGTATGTGTAGGATATTTTTTCAACCGAGAGCTATGGTTTGTAAACTGAGAGCTATGGTTTAGTTACTTGGTAATGGTCATATCCGACCCAATCGACCCAAATACTTGTGTAGTTGGTGGTATCTTGATACTTTGGCATTTTTTTATTCTATCTCTATCTTTACATAGAGGTAGGGTCTTAATTTTAGTCCCGACCAAGTTCGTAAAATTTGGAGTTCCTACAATTTTGTCATTACCCAATTCCTACCTTTTCTTCTCGCCCCAGTTCGTCATATTTGCTCTCGGCCCTTTTCGTGATGTTCAACAATCATGATTTAGTTTTTGATTTTTTCTTTAACTAGTTACCAAAATCAACTGAGCACCATTTCCTAATTTTTTATATGAATTAGTAATTTTATTTTGGCATAAAATACTAATTATAATAGAGTGTTATACATTAGAGAAAGTAAAAACAATATATTTTGGTAAATTCTACCTTCCCGAAGATTTTTGGATAATATTATAAAAAAGAAACTTATTGCTTCAATTAATACTTGTGTTTTATATTTGATGGTTGGGTATATGTAGGATATTTTTTCAATTGAGAGCTATGATTTGTAAACTATGAGCTATGGTTTAGTTACATGGTAATGGTCATATCCGACCCAATCGACCCAAATACTTGTGTAGTTGGTGGTATCTCGATACTTTGGCATTTTTTTTATTCTATCTCTATCTTTACATAGAGGTAGGGTCTTAATTTTAGTCCCGACCAAGTTCGTAAAATTTGGATTTCCAAAATTTTTGTCATTACTCAATTCCTACCTTTTCTTCTCGCCCTAGTTCCTCGTATTTGCGCTCGGCCCTATTTGTGATGTTCAATAATCATGATTTTATTTTTGAGTTTTTCTTTAACTAGTTACCAAAATCTGCTAAGCACCATTTCCTAATTTTTTATATGCATAAATAATTTTATTTTTGCATAAAATACTAATCATAATAGAGTGTTATACATTAGAGAAAGTAAACACGATATATTTTGCTAAATTCTACCTTCCTAAAGATTTTTTGATAATATTATAAAAAAGAAACTTATTGCTTCAATTAATACTTGCGTTTTATATTTGATGGTTGGGTATGTGTAGGATATTTTTTCAGTTGAGAGCTATGGTTTAGTTACTTGGTAATGGTCATATCCAACCCAATCGACCCAAATACTTGTGCAGTTGGTGGTATCTCGATACTTTAGCATTTTTTTTATTCTATCTCTATCTTTATATAGAGGTAGGGTCTTAATTTTAGTCCCGACCAAGTTCGTAAAATTTGGAGTTCCTAAAATTTTGTCATTACTCAATTCCTACCTTTTCTTCTCGCCCTAGTTCCTCATATTTGCTCTCGGCCCTATTCGTGATGTTCAATAATCATGATTTTGTTTTTGAGTTTTTCTTTAACTATTTACCAAAATCTGCTAAGCACCATTTCCTAATTTTTTATATGCATAAATAATTTTACATTGGCAAAAAATACTAATCATAATAGAGTGTTATACATTAGAGAAAGTAAAAACAATATATTTTGGTAAATTCTACCTTCCTAAAGATTTTTGGATAATATTATAAAAAAGAAACTTATTGCTTCAATTAATACTTGTGTTTTATATTTGATGGTTGGGTATATGTAGGATATTTTTTCAATTGAGAGCTATGATTTGTAAACTATGAGCTATGGTTTAGTTACATGGTAATGGTCATATCCGACCCAATCGACCCAAATACTTGTGTAGTTTGTGGTATCTCGATACTTTGGCATTTTTTTTATTCTATCTCTATCTTTACATAGAGATAGGGACTTAATTTTAATCCCGACCAAGTTCGTAAATTTTGGAGTTCCTAAAATTTTGTCATTACTCGATTCCTACCTTTTCTTCTCGCCCTAGTTCCTCGTATTCGCTCTCGCCCCAATTCGTGATGTTCAATAATAATGATTTTGTTTTTGAGTTTTTCTTTAACTAGTTACCAAAATCATCTGACCACCATTTCCTAATTTTTTATATGCATAAATATATTTATTTTGGCATAAAATACTAATCATAATAGAGTGTTATACATTAGAGAAAGTAAAAACAATATATTTTGGTAAATTCTACCT
Source organism: Linum usitatissimum (assembly GCA_030674075.2). Taxonomy (NCBI): domain Eukaryota; kingdom Viridiplantae; phylum Streptophyta; class Magnoliopsida; order Malpighiales; family Linaceae; genus Linum; species Linum usitatissimum. The sequence goes on along the minus strand of JAUJYP020001513.1, from coordinate 5,013 downwards.
TCCTAAAGTTTTTTGGATAATATTATAAAAAAGAAACTTATTGCTTCTATTAATACTTGCGTTTTATATTTGATGGTTGGGTATGTGTAGGATATTTTTTCAATTGAGAACTATGGTTTAGTTACTTGGCAATGGTCATATCCAACCCAATCGACCCAAATACTTGTGTAGTTGGTGGTATCTCGATACTTTGGCATTTTTTTTATTCTATCTCTATCTTTACATAGAGGTAGGGTCTTAATTTTAGTCCCGACCAAGTTCGTAAAATTTGGAGATCCTAAAATTTTGTTATTACTAAATTCCTACCTTTTCTTCTCGCCCTAGTTCCTCGTATTTGCTCTCTGCCCTATTCGTGATGCTCAATAATCATGATTTTTTTTTTTGAGTTTTTCTTTAACTAATTACAAAAATATTGAAAGCACCATTTCCTAATTTTTTATATGCATAAATAATTTTATTTTGGCATAAAATAGTAATCATAATAGAGTGTTATACATTAGACAAAGTAAAAACAATATATTTTTGTAAATTCTACCTTCCTACAGATTTTTGGATAATATTATAAAAAAGAAACTTATTGCTTCAATTAATACTTGCGTTTTATATTTGATGGTTGGGTATGTGTAGGATATTTTTTCAACTGAGAGCTGTGGTTTAGTTACTTGGTAAGTGTCATATCCGACCCAATCGACCCAAATACTTGTTTAGTTGTTGGTATCTCGATACTTTGGCATTTTTTTATTCTATCTTTATCTTTACATAGAGCTAGGGTCTTAATTTTAGTCCCGACCATGTTCGTAAAATTTGGAACTCCTAAAATTTTATCATTACTTAATTCCGACCTTTTCTTCTCGCCCTAGTTCCTCGTATGTGCTCTCGGCCCTATTCGTGATGTTCAATAATCATGATTTTGTTTTTGAGTTTTTCTTTAACTAGTTACCAAAATCTGCTGAGCACTATTTCCTAATATTTTATATGCATAATTAATTTTATTTTGGCATAAAATACTAATTATAATAGAGTGTTATACATTAGAGAAAGTAAAAACAATATATTTTGGTAAATTCTACCTTCCTGAAGATTTTTGGATAATATTATAAAAAAGAAACTTATTGCTTCAATTAATACTTGTGTTTTATATTTGATGGTTGGGTATATGTAGGATATTTTTTCAATTGAGAGCTATGATTTGTAAACTATGAGCTATGGTTTAGTTACATGGTAATGGTCATATCCGACCCAATCGACCCAAATACTTGTGTAGTTGGTGGTATCTCGATACTTTGGCATTTTTTTTATTCTATCTCTATCTTTACATAGAGGTAGGGTCTTAATTTTAGTCCCGACCAAGTTCGTAAAATTTGGATTTCCAAAATTTTTGTCATTACTCAATTCCTACCTTTTCTTCTCGCCCTAGTTCCTCGTATTTGCGCTCGGCCCTATTTGTGATGTTCAATAATCATGATTTTATTTTTGAGTTTTTCTTTAACTAGTTACCAAAATCTGCTAAGCACCATTTCCTAATTTTTTATATGCATAAATAATTTTATTTTTGCATAAAATACTAATCATAATAGAGTGTTATACATTAGAGAAAGTAAACACGATATATTTTGCTAAATTCTACCTTCCTAAAGATTTTTTGATAATATTATAAAAAAGAAACTTATTGCTTCAATTAATACTTGCGTTTTATATTTGATGGTTGGGTATGTGTAGGATATTTTTTCAGTTGAGAGCTATGGTTTAGTTACTTGGTAATGGTCATATCCAACCCAATCGACCCAAATACTTGTGCGCTTGGTGGTATCTCGATACTTTAGCATTTTTTTTATTCTATCTCTATCTTTATATAGAGGTAGGGTCTTAATTTTAGTCCCGACCAAGTTCGTAAAATTTGGAGTTCCTAAAATTTTGTCATTACTCAATTCCTACCTTTTCTTCTCGCCCTAGTTCCTCATATTTGCTCTCGGCCCTATTCGTGATGTTCAATAATCATGATTTTGTTTTTGAGTTTTTCTTTAACTATTTACCAAAATCCGCTAAGCACCATTTCCTAATTTTTTATATGCATAAATAATTTTACATTGGCAAAAAATACTAATCATAATAGAGTGTTATACATTAGAGAAAGTAAAAACAATATATTTTGGTAAATTCTACCTTCCTAAAGATTTTTGGATAATATTATAAAAAAGAAACTTATTGCTTCAATTAATACTTGTGTTTTATATTTGATGGTTGGGTATATGTAGGATATTTTTTCAATTGAGAGCTATGATTTGTAAACTATGAGCTATGGTTTAGTTACATGGTAATGGTCATATCCGACCCAATCGACCCAAATACTTGTGTAGTTTGTGGTATCTCGATACTTTGGCATTTTTTTTATTCTATCTCTATCTTTACATAGAGGTAGGGACTTAATTTTAATCCCGACCAAGTTCGTAAATTTTGGAGTTCCTAAAATTTTGTCATTACTCGATTCCTACCTTTTCTTCTCGCCCTAGTTCCTCGTATTTGCTCTCAGCCCAATTCGTGATGTTCAATAATAATGATTTTGTTTTTGAGTTTTTCTTTAACTAGTTACCAAAATCTGTTGAGCACCATTTCCTAATTTTTTATATGCATAAATATATTTATTTTGGCATAAAATACTAATCATAATAGAGTGTTATACATTAGAGAAAGTAAAAACAATATATTTTGGTAAATTCTACCTTCCTAAAGTTTTTTGGATAATATTATAAAAAAGAAACTTATTGCTTCTATTAATACTTGCGTTTTATATTTGATGGTTGGGTATGTGTAGGATATTTTTTCAATTGAGAACTATGGTTTAGTTACTTGGCAATGGTCATATCCAACCCAATCGACCCAAATACTTGTGTAGTTGGTGGTATCTCGATACTTTGGCATTTTTTTTATTCTATCTCTATCTTTACATAGAGGTAGGGTCTTAATTTTAGTCCCGACCAAGTTCGTAAAATTTGGAGATCCTAAAATTTTGTTATTACTAAATTCCTACCTTTTCTCTTCTCGCCCTAGTTCCTCGTATTTGCTCTCGCCCTATTCGTGATGCTCAATAATCATGATTTTTTTTTTTGAGTTTTTCTTTAACTAATTACAAAAATCTGCTGAGCACCATTCCCTAATTTTTTATATGCATAAATAATTTTATTTTGGCATAAAATAGTAATCATAATAGAGTGTTATACATTAGACAAAGTAAAAACAATATATTTTTGTAAATTCTACCTTCCTACAGATTTTTGGATAATATTATAAAAAAGAAACTTATTGCTTCAATTAATACTTGCGTTTTATATTTGATGGTTGGGTATGTGTAGGATATTTTTTCAGTTGAGAGCTATGGTTTAGTTACTTGGTAATGGTCATATCCAACCCAATCGACCCAAATACTTGTGCGCTTGGTGGTATCTCGATACTTTAGCATTTTTTTTATTCTATCTCTATCTTTATATAGAGGTAGGGTCTTAATTTTAGTCCCGACCAAGTTCGTAAAATTTGGAGTTCCTAAAATTTTGTCATTACTCAATTCCTACCTTTTCTTCTCGCCCTAGTTCCTCATATTTGCTCTCGGCCCTATTCGTGATGTTCAATAATCATGATTTTGTTTTTGAGTTTTTCTTTAACTATTTACCAAAATCTGCTAAGCACCATTTCCTAATTTTTTATATGCATAAATAATTTTACATTGGCAAAAAATACTAATCATAATAGAGTGTTATACATTAGAGAAAGTAAAAACAATATATTTTGGTAAATTCTACCTTCCTAAAGATTTTTGGATAATATTATAAAAAAGAAACTTATTGCTTCAATTAATACTTGTGTTTTATATTTGATGGTTGGGTATATGTAGGATATTTTTTCAATTGAGAGCTATGATTTGTAAACTATGAGCTATGGTTTAGTTACATGGTAATGGTCATATCCGACCCAATCGACCCAAATACTTGTGTAGTTTGTGGTATCTCGATACTTTGGCATTTTTTTTATTCTATCTCTATCTTTACATAGAGGTAGGGACTTAATTTTAATCCCGACCAAGTTCGTAAATTTTGGAGTTCCTAAAATTTTGTCATTACTCGATTCCTACCTTTTCTTCTCGCCCTAGTTCCTCGTATTTGCTCTCGACCCAATTCGTGATGTTCAATAATAATGATTTTGTTTTTGAGTTTTCTTTAACTAGTTACCAAAATCAAGAGCACCATTTCCTAATTTTTTATATGCATAAATATATTTATTTTGGCATAAAATACTAATCATAATAGAGTGTTATACATTAGAGAAAGTAAAAACAATATATTTTGGTAAATTCTACCTTCCTAAAGTTTTTTGGATAATATTATAAAAAAAGAAACTTATTGCTTCTATTAATACTTGCGTTTTATATTTGATGGTTGGGTATGTGTAGGATATTTTTTCAATTGAGAACTATGGTTTACCATCATTTAGTTACTTGGCAATGGTCATATCCAACCCAATCGACCCAAATACTTGTGTAGTTGGTGGTATCTCGATACTTTGGCATTTTTTTTTATTCTATCTCTATCTTTACATAGAGGTAGGGTCTTAATTTTAGTCCCGACCAAGTTCGTAAAATTTGGAGTTCCTAAAATTTTGTAATTACTCAATTCCTACCTTTTCTTCTAGCCCTAGTTCCTCATATTTGCTCTCGGCCCTATTCGTGATGTGCAAAAATCATGATTTAGTTTTTGATTTTTTCTTTAACTAGTTACCAAAATCAAGACGAGCACCATTTTCTAATTTTTTATATGCATAAATAATTTTATTTTGGCATAAAATAGTAATCATAATAGAGTGTTATACATTAGACAAAGTAAAAACAATATATTTTTGTAAATTCTACCTTCCTACGTATTTTTGATAATATTATAAAAAAGAAACTTATTGCTTCAATTAATACTTGCGTTTTATATTTGATGGTTAGGTATGTGTAGGATATTTTTTCAACTGAGAGTTATG